>JAJAGP010001871.1:94287-152763 GCA_025084515.1 Ancistrus triradiatus | reverse complement strand
AGTCTTACAATCCAAGCAGTTGTGGGTTAAGGGCCTTGCTCAAGGACCCAACAGTGGCAGCGGTGGGATTTGAACCCTCGACCTTCTGGTCCAATGTCCAGTACCCTAACCACTAGGCTACCAAAGTCTACACTAGTCTACACTCACTGTCCATTTTATCAGCATCTGTTTAACATATAGGAGCACTTTGTAGTTTTATAATTACAGACCATAGTCCATCATTTTTGTCCCCATTATTCTGTTCTTCAGTTGTCAGGAAAACCACAGATCAGGTACCATTTGGGGTGGATCATTCTCGGCGATATATTGACACCGATGTGGTGGTGGTGTGTTAGTATGTGTTGTGCTGGTATGATTGGATCAGACAGCAGTGCTGCTGGAGTTTTTAAATATTGTTTGCTTACTGTTCACTCTTTTAGACACTCCTACCCAGTTGGTCCACCTTGGAGATGTAAAGTCAGAGACAATTTCGTGTCTGTTGCTGCACAGTTTTTGTCATCCTCTAATCTTTAAAGTCTTCACAGGACCCTGCCGGTTGGATATTTCTGGTGTGTGGGCTATTTTCAGTCCAGCAGTGACACCGAGGTGTCTGATACACTCGTACCAGCACACTAACACACCACTGCCACACCAGTGTCACTGCGGTGCTGAGACCAAATAGTACCTGATCTGTGGTGATCTTGTGGGGCCCTGACAACTGAAGAACAGGGTGACAGGAGGCTAACAATATATGCAAAGAAACAGACTGCACATTGTAATTATATGTCCAAGTTTTCAGTCATCTAGGTCATGGTAGACTTGAGTGTTGAGTTGAAAGCAACTGGATGACGTCTTGGTTTTTGAAGATGTTTCACTTCTCATCTGAAGGCTTCTTCAGTTCTAGAAGCTGATGGGGAGTCCCAAGTATTTAACCCTAGTTGGGTTGTCACCTTGGAGGAGATCCCGAAAGTTTTTGCCCACCTTGTCGTCATGAGTTGTTAGTCACATGGGACGAGTTGTGAATGGGGGATAAACCTCCTGGGAAGGGATCTCAAGACTGCTTTGTAAGTGGTTGATAGCTGGTGTCGTAAACCACCTTCTCATCAGGACAAGACTCAGTGGTTCATCTGCAGTTAAAGAACAAGGGCATTGTATGGGGATACTAATGTTCATATTTTGGACAGAGAGGACCACCTACAAAGCAGTCCTGAGATCCGTTCCCATGAGGTTACACCCCTTTCACACCTCGACCCATGTGACTCTTAAAGACTCGCATGATGGCAGGGTGGGGCAATGACTCAGTAATGGGTCTCACCTCTAATGGGGCACCTGTGATTCTTAATGACTCATGTTTTGACAGGGTGGGTCAAGGACTCTTGCTGAAGTGATGATAAACTAAGCAATCAAACAAACATTTGCATTTGGTTCTTCCTATATGAGAAGACTCAAATGGCTGCAGAAATTATAAACGTCTTCACTTAAGTGCACATACAATAAATACTAGGAGCTCAACGATAAAGTTGCAAAGGAACACAAATATACAAAGACAAGGGAATGTACAAGAAAAGTGCAGTGTAGGTGAGGCGTTATCCTACAGTGGTGCTTGAAAGTTTGTGAACCCTTTAAAATGTATTATATTTCTGCATAAATACGACCTGAAACATCATCAGATTTTCACACAAATCCTAAAAGTAGATAAAGAGAACCCAGTTAAACAAGTGAGACAAAAATATTATACTTGGTCATTTATTTATTGAAGAAAATGATCTAATATTACATATTAGTGAGTGGCAAAAGTATGTGGACCTTTGCTTTTAGTATCTGGTGTGACCCTCCTATGCAGCAATAACTGCAACTAAACGTTTCCTGTAACTGTTGATCAAGCTGTCCTGGCCCAGATGCAGCAAAACAAGCCCAAACAATGATACTGCCACCACCAGGTTTCACAGATGGGATAAGGTTCATATGCTGGAATGCAGTGTTTTTCCAAACATAACACTTTAAACCAAAAAGTTATATTTTGGTCTGATTCGTCCACAAAACATTCATCTAGTAGCCTTCTGGCTTGTCCTCGTGATCTTTAGCAAACTGCAGACGAGCAGCAATGTTCTTTTTGGAGAGCAGTGGCTTTCTCCTTGCAGCCCTGCCATGCACACCATTGTTGCTCAGTGTTCTTCTGATGGTGGACTCATGAACATTAACATTAGCCAATGTGAGAGAGGCCTTCAGTTGCTTAGAAGTTACCCTGGGTTCCTTTGTGACTTTGCCAGCTATTACACGCCTTGCTCTTGGAGTGATCTTTGTTGGTTTGTTGGCACAATCTGTCTGACTGTGGATTGGAGGAGTCCAAACTCTTTATAGATGGTTTTGTAACCTTTTCCAGCCTGATGAGCACCAACAACTCTTTTTCTGATCCTCAGAAATCTCCTTTGTTTGTGCCATGATACACTTCCACAACGTTTAGTTGCAGTTATTGCTGCACAGGGGGGTCACACCAGATTCTGAAAGCAAAGGTCCACATACTTTTGCCACTCACTAATATGTGATATTGGATCATTTTTCTCGATAAATAAATGACCAAGTATAATATTTTTGTCTCATTTGTTTAACTGGGTTCTCTTTATCTACTTTTAGGACTTGTGTGAAAATCTGATGATGTTTTAGGTCATATTTATGCAGAAATATAGAAAATTCTAAAGAATTCACAAACTTTCAAGCACCACTGTATTTATTGTTTGAAAAGGTAAGTCTTCAGACATCTGTGGAAAACACTGGACCATACTGCCTGGAAAGGTCATTCCTCCAATGAGGAGCCAGGACATTGAAACATCAATATTTGGCCTTGCAGTTATTGTGAGATCTCAGAGCAGGATGTACCAGGTGCCCTGATTCTGACGACCTGAGTTGGTGTACAGGTTTGTAGTTCTGAAGTAAAGAATGTAAATAAAATGGAACAGGACATTTTGAGGTCTGGAAAACTAGGGCAAGAGTTTTACATTTGCTAGTAGAAGGATCTCAGTATAGGAGTTACACGAGAAAACTTTGTGGACCAGGCATGCAGCAGTACTCTGAATGTTCTATAGTGAAGACGAAGAACATGAAGGCAGAGCAGCAAGTAAGACGGTGCATTAATTGAGACTCAATGTCTGTATGAGGATCTGAGTTTTGTTTATTTTTGTATATTGCAGCCATTACAAGATAATGATTATATATGCATTACCTGTGGTACCCTGATTTAGCCATGCTCGTGAACTGGCTCAACCGATTCATTAAAAAGAGCCTTTAAAACAATGAATAATTCACAAATTGCTTTTGAACCACAGGCAATTGCATAGGATGAAGTATCTCACTGCAGTGTCGTGCTGTTCCCTCATTAAACTCAAACTCTTTTTGTAGAACACCACAGGCTGCATGCAGAATCTTCTTTGAAGCCCTCAACACACAGCTAACAGACACTTACTGAAGATCGTGTACTCACTGTCTTAATAGCACGAACGATTAACATTCATTGAACGAATGCCTTTAAACACAACATTTTGAGCCATGCTTGGACCCACAACCTTCACTGGCAGTGGCTGAAGCATGGGCAGGTGTTTTGCATTGAAGAAAACGTGTGTATACAGGTGCTCTCCGATATATGATGGAAATGCCTTCCATCATACATTGAGTGTGTTGTAAAGCAAGGAGGTTGATATATTGTATATATCATAGCATAGCCTTCCGTAAACATGTATTAAAACACTTACATTAACCTACAAGTGTTGAATTCTCATATAAGTAATTAATGTATTGAGGTGATAGACAAAAAAAATTAGTCTATTGGTGGACTGAGGGTTCTGCTGCTTAACTCCGTCAGCTGGCTGCTTTCTGGATACCCAACATTTGCAGGAGAGTATCATACTGCGTACAGCTTGCCCGGGGAAAATCAAAATTTATAATATGGTTACTGCTTAATGTGTATTTATATGTATTATCAGATTTCCCTTAGTGAAGTATTGGAAAGTGTTTGGATCTGGTTGTTTTCTAGTAAACCATTTCATTTGTTAATAAACATCCATTCCTGCATTTCAGGCCAGCAACACATTCCAAAACATGTTTGTACGCCGGGGGCATTTTTAGGGCTAGTATGAGGTAAAAAAAAGGATAAATTATGTGATTTCAAACAGGTAATGTACAGGTGATTCCTGATCTTATTTGTTACAGAAGCGTAATCCACGACAGTTTTTGAGGAGTAAAGCTGGGCTAGGATCTACGGTTTAGCACCAAATGTGTAAAGAAAATTATTGAAATGTTTAAAAACAAATGTTTCCTTTTCCCAAAATTCTGGACGGATTTACATATTTCTTCTCCCTGTACAACCCACAACCATGCACTCCTATTGAAACAACACATTCGATTGTGTGAAATAATCAATATTGGTTTTTGTGTCATTACACTCCAGCTGCTACCATTCACATACTGCCCATGCATGCCGTACTCCCGTCAGCTTGGTATCCATTACAATGTCCAGACCAATGTCCAGCGTATCACTGAGGACATAAACCGTGATTAGATCGGGTTTTTTATTGAGATGCTTTTAATTGAGATGCCCGGTTTCTTCTAACTGACTTGGATCCTGTGTAGCCTTTTCCATTGGCAGCTGCCGTGATTGAGCCCGGATATATCTTGGAACCATAAGCCTGATTATGAACTCACCCATGTTTCCACATGTAGGTTTAAAGTACTTTATATTGTAGCTTGTATGGCAGTTGGTATCAGTTAAGTCACGCTGGATGGAGCGTCTACCAAATAACTACATTTATATCTAAACCGTATAGACTGGCACTGTGCAATTAAGTTTTCATGGGAGACAGTGAGGTAGTATGTGGGTTTCTCTTTAGGTGGTTTATCAAGGACATGAAAATAGGGGCAATCTAGATCCGATCTTTAGGGGTGGCCTCTTTTTAAAGGTGTCCGTGTTCTTTTCTGTCATTTACCACACTTGTGAAAGAAAGAATCTGACTTTTTCCGGTAAGGGATCTGTGACTGGATACACCAACAAATTTGAGGAAAACGTACTTTTTTGCTGAGCCTGTGGCCCAAGCCATCACTTGGATCATACTGTTGCTAGAATGGGGACTGCTGTATTTTTGATTTTAATTATTTTTTTAAACCATTATACTTTTCTGTGGTTTTTAAACATGGTTTTCATCAGCTTATCAGAGACCATCTTCTGTTTAAAAAAACAATAAAAATGACTTTTATATTTTCAGGGAGCTGGGACCCCATTCCGGGGTGATTGAGCCCCTAAATGGGGTAGACACACACCCAGGCATGGGAATTTCAGTAAGCTCGCCAAAATAAGAGAATAAATATGTCTATTTAAGTGCAAACATGGAATCTAATTACAGAGAAATGTAAGAATACTTGCTGACACTTGTACTTGTAATTCAGTAATTCAAACCAATTACAACACTGTTGAATTACCATTAAACCTGTAGATAAGAACACCTTAGCCAAATAATGCTTCTACTATTTATATATATTAGTCCCGGATTTTAATTTCTGGCCCCTTCATTAAAAATGGTGTACACATTGCTTCTAGATTATTTATAATTAATACACAGTTTGGCTTGGACATTAAAAGTAACACTAAAGGATTCTTATGAGCTATTGCTTTTGGTTTTTTTTTTTGTTGATAATACAGTTTTTTTTTGTTTTTTTTTTTAAGGCACAACCTAACCAAATGAACCAAACTTTTTTTCAGCTAACAAAATTGACCAAAATGGACACAAAACAGAAAATATGACTGAAAAAATGCACAACCATAGTCTTTGAAAGTATTAAATACTTTTGGGAGGTTACAATCTACTCCGTGCTTAATTTGTAATAAATGAGTAAGGGAACACAGAGTGAGGATGATCCAGCAAGTGGCAAGGGAGTGAAAGGGTCCCCGGACGTATAGACAAACCACGGTGCACACTCCTGAGACTGAGTCGCAAAACGTGACTGATGATGTAATAACGCTAGTACTGGCAGTTACCAAAGAATGAGCTGTTTGGGGTTTTGGACTTGTTTATACACAAGTATCTTTAATTAAAATTCCTGCCTTAATTTGCTGTATTTATTTACGTTGTATATACAAAAACAGAATCCTAGGACTCGTGCGCTCAAAATACGAACAGTTACTGGATCTTTGTTTTTCCAGCAGGTCTGCTGGCACACAATAATACTTTTTAATAGTAGTTGGTTTTAGCAGATTATATTAGCCAGCTGCTGGAGTTCATTCCTAGGTCCCAGGTTTATACAAAAAACATGCCTGAAGAGGTACCAGTTCCCAAAGCATGGGTGAAAAAGAGGTTGGAGACACCCAGTTGGAAACGAGCATGTGACTCGTTTCAGCCAAAAACTCGATTCATGATTCATGATCGTGTTTTAGTATACAGTGATTCGATTCCCATGGCCCTCAGAAAAAGGTCTCTGCTATTTTGATCGTGTTTTTTTCTTTATTTTTTTACACTACACTGTATTCTTAGTGCAATAAGTCCTCCATGGGTTCTAAAAAGTTTAGTTTTTATAGTGAGCCACCGAAATCAAAACAAGAAATTAATGCTCCACACACAGCTGCAGTAGATTGCAGTAGAGACGATTGTGCAAGTTTCTCCTCCGACTTAGAAAGATGAGAGAGGTCTGTAATTTCATCATAGCTACACTTCAACTATAGAGACAAATGAAAATAAAAATTAGAATTTTTAAAGAATTTAATTGTAACTTATGGTGGAAAAATAAGTATTGGTCAATAACAAAAGTTCAACTCACCACTTCAACTGTAACATAACCTTTGTTGGCATGACAGAGGTCAAAGTTCCTGTAGTCTTCACCAGTTGGCACACACTTAGCTTGGTATTTTGGTCATCCTCATGCAGATCTCCTCTAGAGCAGTGATGTTTTGGGCTATTGCTGGGAACACGGAACTTTCAACTTTCCTCCACAAATTTTCTAGGGGGTTGAGGTCTGGAGACAGGCTAGGCCACTCCAGGACCGTGAATGCTTTTTATGGATCCACATCTTTGTTTGGCCGAGCGGTGTGTTTGGGATCATTGTCATGCTGGGAAGACCCAGCCACGTTCCATCCTTCAATGCTCTCATTGATGGAAGGAGGTTTGCTTAAAATCTCATGATACATGGCCCGTTTCATTCTTCCCTTAACACGGAATCATTCGTCCGTCCCCCTTTGCAGAAAAACAGCCCCCAAAGCATGATGTTTTTCCTTTCCACCCCTAATGCTTCACAGTAGGTATGTGTTCATGGGAATTCAACTCAGCATTCCTTCTACCTTCAAACCTGACGAGTTGAGTTTTTTCCCAAAGTTCTATTTTGGTTTCATCTGACTACTGATATTCTCCCAATCCTCTTCCTGGATCATCCTTATGCTCTCTGGCAAACTTCAATGGGCCTGGACCTGTACTAGCTTTAAGCAGGGGGACACGCCTTGGCACTGCAGATCTGAGTCCCTCTCGGCGTAGTCGTTTACTGATGGTAGCCCTTTGTTATTTTGGTCCCCCGCTCTATGCAGGACATTCATTCCGGTCCCTCTGTGTAGTTTCTGCGGAATTTTTGCTCAACGTTTGGCATGATCATTTTGACCCCCCACGGGATTAATCTTGTTGGGGCCCCGATTGAGGGAGATTGTCCATGGTCTTGTATGTCCTGCTTACCTATTGTATATTCACTTTTTCCCACCTGGTGCAGTCTCAATTTTCTTTCTTCCTGGGTGTCCTTTGACAGCTCTTGGTCTTGGCATGGTTTAGTTTTGGAGTCTGACTGTTTGAGGCTGTGACGTGTCCCTTTTTACAGATCACGAGGTGGGGGAAATCCCCCCGGTGCCATTAATACAGGTAATGAGTGGAGGACAAAAGAGCTTCTTAAATAAGAAGTTACAGGTCTGTGAGAGCCAGAAATCTTGCTTGTTTGTGTGTGACCAAATACTTATTTTCCACCCTGATTTACAATTAAATTCTTTACAAATCCTACAATGTTATTTCCTGGATTTTGTTTTCTCATTTTGTCTCTCATAGTTGAAGTGTACCTATGATGAAAATTACAGACCTCTCTCACCTTTCTAAGTATTAGAACCTGCACAATCAGTGGCTGAATAAATACTTTTTTGCCCCACTGTACATTTAACTTATGATGGATTTGTCGGAACATATCCCCTTTGTAAATCAGGGAGCACCTGTACAATGCATCTCAATTAATGCATGTAATGCCTTAAACAGTGTGGATTTTCTTGGGGTCTAGAACAGATTCTTTCAACATACATTCTTTCTTATGGGAAAAATGTGCTCGGTACTCGTGTAAAAGCGAGGTATCACTGTATTAATTTTATGTGCTGGGACTGGAAGCAAGCAAGCAGTGAGAAGTGTAAAGATTTTCATTACAAGCCCATTTAAATAATTATAAGCTACTAAAGCAGTAAATATTTGTACTGGCATCTTTGCTGTTGGATTTTATTTTACAGGACTTTTTACACTTGCTGGATCATTTCTTGTAATGATTTAAATGCATATTATATTTATTAGGGGAAGTAAGTACTTTTGTCTGCAAAGTGAAATGAATGGCTCTACAGTTGAAATAACATTTTTGACAAGTGCACATATCAATGGATATATATGAAGGAACTTCCATCCAGGGTATGCTGATACCGACGCCCTGTGCTCTGAAGATGGCCCTGACCATAAGAGCGACTTTTGCCTAGATACTCAATTTAAATTTAAATTGGAAATTGTAGTCTTAAGCACAAGGTATAGTTCCTTGCCATACCATCGTTATCTTTAGCAACTGGTATTGTATAGCATTTTTTCATATGTTAGTACTCTTCATAATTATGCACAATATCACCTTGTACTACTGCAGAAAGAGTGCAATTAGTTTTTATTTGCTGTAATCAATAATTGATCACCTTTTCATGGACTGATTTATGATGGTGTTTCAAAGTCCACAGTGAACAGGATTCATAATCCTGCTACAGCCAATTTCTTTGGCTTAATTAATTATATTTTTTTATGGAACTAACAATTCCACTGCTGCAGATTTGGGCTACTCAGGAACCATCCCAAAGACTAAATTTCAAGACCATTTTGGCAAAGTTCTTTATAACTTGAAACTGAACCATATTGTAAATTATACAGTTAGTTAGTTTCGCTCTTAGATTTATCATCATACCTGGGCCACTTAATGTCGATGTGCATACTTCACATTCTTTTCAAACTTTGACTCCATGACTTTAGTTCTCGCTCTTAGATTTTCATCTACGCCTCCAAGGAGGTTGGGTCCCTTTTTGAGTCCTTGGTCGCTCCCCAAGGTTCTTCTTCTAGAACTAGGGAGTTTTTCTTGCCACTGGTCGTCCTAGGGCTTTGCTCAATTTGAGATTGGACGTAGTTATTAGGAGATAATCTAACTTGTAAAGTTGCTTTGGTCAATGCTCGCATTGTAAAAAGCGCTATATAATAAATCTGACTTGACTTGACTTGACACAGCCCACAGCTCTCCTGTATCCCATACACTAACTAATGACGTTCCACATTTTTCCGGTTTTGAATTGCAGTTGCAAGTGTGAAAAATAATAATTTTGTCGTCTTACAACACTTCCACAGCTGCTACCAGTCAATGGACATGTGGCATGCCCCCCCCATAAAGACCTGTGTACTCCCATCAGCAGAGCTTCCATAGCAACGTCCAGCTTAGTCACTGGAGGACATACAATATGATCTAGATCCTGTTTGAATTTTAGATGCTTTTAATTGAGTTACAAATCTTTGAGGGAACGGCAGTAATTCCTGATTTTAGGAAGTTAATCCATGTGTCCACAGTAAATTCAAAGTACTTCGTTCTCATCATTAATTGTCCGAAGTCTTGGAAACAATGAGTACCAAGAAAATTTTTCCTCATAAAGGATAAGGTAGATTGACACTAGTCCGTTCCAGACCACCAAAAATCCACCTGTATAGGTATCACAGACAAGAATGAGTTAATTAATGGGTTTAATACAATTCAGGGTCCAAGATTTATTTTAGGATTTTAAGAAGCCAAACTCCTAGTCACAGACATGTAACCACATTAAACACATATAAAGCAATGAAACCCTGATCATGAAAGGGGATACCTAATGACAGTCATCTTTTGCATATTTTTTACAGCTAACTCATAATGCAGTGTGGGTAGCCATCCACGTGATTATTTTGCATGGTTGAACATATGTGGCACTTTATAGACCAGGTGAATCTATGGTCCAAACATGCTTTTTTACTAAATGTCTCTGAATTGGGGCAAAAGTTGTTGCTCTCTAGTAGCTGGCATGGGAACTGGTTAATTTTGTTTATAAATACTCTCCGGTCATATGCCACTTCTCGTCATCCATGATTTCTGTGAATAACAGTACCTATAAGACTGCTGTATTGAATGGATTACCTGTCATGGGGTACCGGAGAGTTTTAAAACGTAACTGGGAAAATCTGCTTTTAGTTACTTGCTCCAGCAAACTGAATTCACTATAGGAGTCTCTAAAATTCATCTCTGGCCCACCCTTGGAGAACCGGTAAGTTTGTTAATTTAACCTTTTCCCTTCTCCCTTTTAATTTCTTTTTCAAACAAATTATTTTTCTCTCAACCAGTAATGTTACTGTTATATGGAATCTTATGTTTATTTTAATATTTTTATTTCATTAAAATTTTTCCCAGTCCAACTCATTGATTGTTCATGCTTCTATTTCTTTAATTATTTATTTTGCTGCATGTGATGGTTTAATTTTATTCTATTTAATTTTATTGTATTTTTGCTTTATTTTATAATCCCCATATTTGATTGCTTAATTTTTAAGTTTATTTTAGTTTTTCCTCTCTCAATGTACAGTGGGGCAAAAAAGTATTTAGTCAGCCACTGATTGTGCAAGTTCTCCTACTTAGAAAGATGAGAGAGGTCTGTAATTTTCATCATAGGTACACTTCAACCAGAAGAGCATTGGGAGAATGTTACAAAGTATTGAGTTGAAGTTTTCTTATTGACCAAATACTTATTTTCCACCATGATTTACAATTCAATTATTTAAAAATCCTACAATGTGATTTCCTGGATTTTTTTCTCATTTTGTCTCTAATAGTTGAAGTGTAGCTATGATGAAAATTACAGACCTCTCTCATCTTTCTAAGTAGGAGAACTTGCTCAATCAGTGGCTGACTAAATACTTTTTTGCCCCACTGTATTCTGAGAATAAAGTAAAGTTGATTGATCGATAAGATATGATTGTAAGCCAGGAACCTTCCCAGAGCCATCCCAGAGATGAAAAAACATTGGCTATTTTGGCGAATTTCTTATGATCTTGAAACATGAACCACTATATAGCCTATTATAAAGACACCCACAACCCTCTGTAATGAAACAGCACATTCAGATTATGAATTACAATTACCATTGTGAAATAAGCAATATTGTTTGTGTCATTACACTCCAGCTGCTACCAATCAATGGACATGTGGCATGCCCATGACAGCCCAGTACTCCCGTCAGCTGGGTTTCTGTAGCAATATCCAGGCCAATGTCCAGCATAGTCACAGGAGGACATAAACATGATATGAGATCTGTTTTTAATTGACATGCTTTTAATTAAGCTACAGAGAGCCTCTAAATTGAATTGGATCCCTTATAGCCTTTTCCACTGGCATGCTGCGGGTGATGGAGCTGGAGATCATTCAGGGAACCAGTAAGCCTGATTTAGGAACTCGCCCATGTTTCCACTGGTTTAAAAGCCATACCACTATGTAATCTGATGGGAAAGACGTGCCAGGCTGCCACTGTTAAGCCCCTGAGCAAGACGTTTATCCATCCGATACTCATAGTAATTGTAGGTTGCCCCTTCCAAAGTGAAATCCTTTAGCATCTACACCAGTGTTTCTCCACAAGCAGCACATGGGCATTTTTCAATCAATGGTAATGCGGAAAACACTTCTACATGTGGCCTACATAATGCATGTGTACAGCCCATGAGACTTGCTTTTGACCTCTTTGTCTGTAAACAAGCTGATCTCTACCCACTGCAGAATTGTATTGCCTTTTCTGTAAATTTAAGCTTTCTACAAATTATCCATTCTACTTTGTGTTGCCAGTTAAAGACAACCACCCTAATTTCCATCCCGTAATGCATGAATGAAACGTTTGTCAAATAAAGAAATCTATAGAGAATGACATGACAGATTTGTTTGGTTTATGTCTATGAAATGCTTAAAAATGTGTTCACATTAATTGTTGAAAATGTGATTCCGTTTGTTGCAGCATACACACCTGCGTCTAACTCTCGTGAAAAATACTCACCGTAAGGTTTTTATGTAATACTCACAACAGGCCTACCGACCTACATATTTCAAGCTTTGGCTTGTCGCGTACAGTACACGGTGTTTACAATGGCCTGTGATTCTCACATTCTCCAGATGGTTTCCCAGCATGCCCGCTGAACCTCGCGAGTGGCGCACCGTTTCATTCTTACTCTTTCAGCTTTCTCTAGTAAACACCTGCAGGCTTGAAAATACAAAAAATCCAAATGTCATTCATTACTGTGCCACAATGCAGGTTTCTTCAGCGATCACTTAATTCCCCTTTAATGATTCGCTTGTGTTTGTGGGAGACGGAATAAACCGGGAGGAAATCTCACAGCTCATTTATCTGAGCCAGGAGGCTGCAAGTCGAGTTGAATCACTGCTCAGAGTGGTGAAACTGTCTTATCTTTAACTTGTGGGATGCCTCTGCATTCAAATTCCAGTTCTCAAAAGCCTAAAGCTTTACTCTGGAGCACACAGGGTGTTTTTAGAGTGGTGTTAACTCGAGGGTTCCATGTCTGGCCTGGTTTGTTAAAGTGGCCATGAGGAGCTCTGAAAGCCTGTTCTTTACTCCCTGAGGCTGTTTTTACCGCATTAGCCTTTGATGTACAAAATGTCATTGCTGCTTGTTTAAATGTTTAGATGAGAGACACAAAAAAGCAAGAGCAGATATTTGTCATCATATATAAAATACTCTGTATGTGTGTATATATATACAGTACAGTTCAAAAGTCTTAGGCCACCAATACACTAGATTAGATATACCATTGTTTTAGCTATGGATGCACAGATGCCACTTTTTTCCTAAGTATCTGCTGATACCAAGTACCGATACCAAGTCTATCAAACCTAACCACTTTACAATTGCCTATAAGTCTTCATTTATAGCATTCCACTTTTTACAGATTGGTGTGCCTTTATTTTGTTAAGAGCAATGTTCTGTATCCAAAATAAGATATACAGTGGGGCAAAAAAAGTATTTAGTCAGCCACTGATTGTGCAAGTTCTCCTACTTAGAAAGATGCGAGAGGTCTGTAATTTTCATCATAGGTACACTTCAACTATGAGAGCCAAAATGAGGAAAAAAATCCAGGAAATCACATTGTAGGATTTTTAAAGAATTTAATTTTAAAACATGGTGGAAAATAAGTATTTGGACACCCACAAACAAGCAAGATTTCTAGCTCTCACAGACCTGTAACTTCTTTGAGAAGCTCTTCTGTCCTTCACTTGTTACCTGTATTAATGGCAACTGTTTGGCCTCGTTATCTGTATAAAAGACACCTGTCCACAGTAGGTAATCATAATCTCTCTCTCTCTCTCTCTATTATTTATATATATATTGGAGTGATGAATCCAAGTTTGTATTTTGGGGTCCAACCACTGGCAATGTTATATATGGTCATTATACCATTGTTAAAAAAACAAATCAAATGGTGGTCTAAGAGTTTTGGACAGTACTGTGTGTGTATATAGAAGCACTTTGTAGTTCTACAATGACAGACTTTAGTCAGACTGTTTAAATAAATGTTTGTGTGTGTGTTTAAGAGAGATATTTTACCCATCTTAAATAAAATGGACTAACAATGGCATCTTGGAGCTGGGATTTGAACAACCTTATGAGAAGCACAGCCTTAACTATTTGTTTACAGCTCTCCTCATCATTATTGCTACTTCTAGTGTGCTCACAACATGAACAAAAATATCCACAAGCATGATATACAGGCTGCTGAAACCTGGGCAAGTGAAATTGCCTTTGATGCACCTTCCTTTCAATTTTTAGATTTAAATTTACAGCCTTTGAAATGTTATCCATGGTCTGTCAACAGCATGCTGAGGATTTCCGTGCCTAAGCAAAGAAAATGTTTCCAAGAAAGTGCAGAGCATTACAGCGGTTTGGCCGCTGTCGTCCCCAGAGATCACCTTTCTGTCTTTTCGAAATCCATTAAGATGCAGAATTTACCCTGGATCACTGCTGCATTTCAATCTGAAAAGTAGTGTGTGTGTGGAGAGGAATATGGAGAAGCAGGGTCCTGCTGGTACTCATGTTTCAGGATTGTGGCTTAAACAGACTTGTGATTTGCTTTTGCTCGCCATGTCCAAGCGCTCTGGCCTAACCGACCTGCATTCTGCAGATAAGTGAGCTCTGGAGAGTAGGGTTACCACAGGTATTTGTTGTGACCCGTTTCCTGGACTGCTTTCTTTCTACCCTGAACTGGGTTTCATTAAATATTAAGGTCTGGTGGACCTTTTCTATGAGGGGTAAAGCTATTTTTACTCTGCCTTTATACTGCCAATATATTTCCTACTTTGTGATGCACTGGCAAGTCAGCACATCCTAGGGCAAACTGTGATATATGAGCCTGACCTGGATAAGGGCAGTACATGCAAAGCAATCCGTTTGCTATGTTTGTCTTTGAGGGTTTTTTCAAGCATGGTAAGTGCTAGATATAAAACCTTATTTAATCGTCTCAGCCTTTTAAATAACTAAAGTTGGAAAGACAAAAAATACACGGTATACAGTGGTGCTTGAAAGTTTGTGGACCCTTTTGAATTTTCTCTCTTTCTGCATAAATATGACCTAAAACATCATCAGATTTTCACACAAGTCCCAAAAGTAGATAAAGAGAACCCAGTTAAACAAATGAGACAGAAATATTATACTTGGTCACTTATTTATTGAGGAAAATGATCCAATATTACATATTAGTGAGTGGCAAAAGCATATGAACCTTCACTTTCAATATCTGGTGTGACCCCCCCTTTATTCTTCTTTAACCATTCTTTGGAAGAACGACTGTGTGCTTAGGGTCATTGTCTTGCTGCATGACTTATTAGTTTAGACAAATTAGTTTAATTCTTAATTTATCATCTACGCCACCCAAGGAGATTGGGTCCCTTTTTGAGTCTTGGTCCTCCCAAGGTTTCTTCCTCATAACACTTAGGGAGTTTTCCTTGCCACTGTCGCCCTAGGTTTGCTCAGTTTGGGATTGGACGTAGATATTAGGAGAGCATCTAAAATTGTAAAGTTGCTTTGAGACAATGCTCCATTGTAAAACGTGCTATATAAATAAATCTGACTTATGCAGAAATATGGTAAATTCTAAAGGGTTCACAAACTTTCAAGCACCACTTGCAACTGTTATTGATACCATTGCTCACACTTGGCACCGGTGCTGAAATGAATCAGTCTTGATGCTGTTCCATCCCTGAAGTTTTAAGGAGACACAAGCTGTTCTTGTGGCTCTGACAGCAAAGGACCAAGCCACTATATTTTAATTTTATTCCATTCACTTGTCATATACAGTATATATACAGTATGTACATATACTGTAGTCTGAACCACCAGCTCCTGGTGAAGTGCAAAGGCCGTTCATTATTGCAGCCGTTACACGAGTAGGATGCTGCGCGTAGGTGGCCTGATGCATCACAGTCATCAGAGGAAAGAAGTCACAGCTTTCCTCTAGGTTTTTTCTATCACTCAGAGCCAGATTGTTAATGGTGTCTTTGGTTTTAAAACCAGTATTTGTAAGCTGCGAATATAGGGTTTGGAGAATGTAAGAAGCTAATTACCATTGAAATTTGCCTTTTCCTGGAGAGCCCCATGACAAGTAAACACTCAAGCGTGATAATTCGACCATCTTAATGCTTCACTCTTTAAACGTTATGCGGACAAGTAAGCCTGGTTCTGATGCATGACCATTTTCTTGTCAGTAGCAGGAAAGGGTTTATTCATTCTGAAGTACCTGACAAACATGCTACTCTGGTTGAAGTGTAATTGAATCGAACCAGAGGAACTTATTCCTGAGTTCTTAGAGCTGTGCCCTTTTTGTGCCCTGTGTTCACACCGCATTAACTAGGAACGATTGTTGTTCTGTGTGTAGGGACTTTTCTCCTACTTAACATTTAACAAACAGTTTAAATACACAGATTAAGAGTTTCTTTCCAGTAAATGTTATTTTAATTGTATTTAACATGTGCAAATAGTATTTTGACAAACTCGGAACACCTCAGAGCAGACAAAGTCTCGTGCAACCCCTGTGATGTCTTGTGTCCCAATTTGGGAACCATGGCTGTGGGGTACCAGCATTGACTAAATAGCCAAGATATTGTACAGTACTGCCCATTCTCACCAGAGGAACTTTTCCCAGAGTTCTTAGAGCTGCGCCCCCTTTGTGCCGCGTGTTCACGCCGCATTAACTGGGAACGATTGTAGTTCTTAGAATGCTGTGTTTAGGGACTTGGCTCCTACGTACAAGGAGTTTAAATATAGAGGTAGTTCTTGATTTACAATGGGGATATGTTCTGACAAATCCATCGTAAGTTTATCGTAAACCGAGGATTTTAATATACAATACCTTAAACATGCTTAAAACACAACCTCGACCACGTTTTTTCCTCACTACATTTCCCAGCATGCATCACTCCCGCCACTGCTGAGTTCGTCAGGTCAGGGATTCATTTGAAGACCGATTGAGTGATGATTCATGTAAACGCAGAGATCGATCTTAAAATTTCCCGACTTTTCCCTTCTTTGTCTATGTTCTTAGTGATCATCCATTTTTTTTTCACTGAGATCGATATCCTGATCAATTTAAGCATACATTGAGCTCTAGGAAAGGCCGCCCCAGTACCTGAAAGCAGATTTCTGGTACATTTTGGATTCAAAAACCATGACTGTAGTGAAGAGCTGGACAAAAGCAAAGCCGGCCGTAAGCCGTAGTCATCTGAATTGTTTTTAGTTTGTCTAGTTTTCTTCGACTAATTATAATAAGATTATTCTGCAGGACTAAAATATGAAATGTAAAGGTTGCAGTACTTTTCACATTTCCTTTTTAAAATAAAACATCTACATGCATGCATTGATGTAGATCTTTCTCCCAGGTGTTGCCATTGTCAAGCTAGTACGATCTTCCCGAGGTCAGATCAAATGTGTACATCTTAACGCATTACTGATTGGATCACTACCCAACTTGTCCCGTCTTTCCACATATACTAAAGTTATGATTGGATCTTTTCCTAACTTGTCCATACCTGCCACCAAACTGAAATATTTCCATCTCATTTTTATTTGTTGACAAGTGTCCATTCATTTCGTCCTAGTTATTGTCATTTTTCATTCATTTTAGTTTAGTCATCGTCTCATTTTCGTTAGAAGAAAAGGGTCGCTGACAAAAACTATGACGAAAATCATTCGTCCACGAAATGAACCTTGTGAACGTGACTCCCTGCATCATGCACTGCAGTTATTTAGCACAGGAGAGTGCAGCAAAGTGTCTTACTACGTATCCCTTGCCCAGGGAAAAATTGAAATTCAAAATTGAGTACGGTTTCTGCTAAATGTGTATTTCTTTATTATAGCCATCGTAAAATGGGGAGTATCTGTATTTATACACCAGTAGCCATATAAACAACAGATCTTTGTGGTAAAGATGGAAAAAACAGACAAATTAATCGAGAGGCTTTACTGAGCCGTTATGTCAGAGGACATATAACACGAGTTTGAGCTGTCTAACCGAAATTTGCTTGACTTGCGTCACTCGAGCCTCACAAAGCGTTTCTACAGGTGGTGCGAATGCAGACCCAAAAAAGCCCTGGAATGAATGTTGCTCGTGGGAGCTCCAGGAGGGTAGATTCTCGGTAATTAGTCAGTACTGTTTGGTGCAAAAGCAGTTATTTTCGAACCCCCATCCCTCCCTTGTGTCTCTTCTGTCTTTATTTCTCTCTTCCTCCCACTGACACAGAACTCTTTGGAAGTGTGTGATGGCATGGGGGATGTGTGGCTTGGCCAGTCTAAGGTCACTCACATTCACGCCTGTCAAAATGACAGTAGCAGGTGCCTCGTACGTTGACAGTCATGTGGACTTGGGCTCTCTGCAGAGTAGATTCTAGCTGAGTATATTTGCAATTGGCAACTTGCAGGGCTAAAGTGACTGGTAGTGATTATTCATGGAAATGGTGCCGAAGACAGTTTGAAGATTCAGCTGTGTGGAGAATAGGGGTGTATAGGGGTCTGTACGTCGTGACATGACGCGTCACATGCAATCTGTTTATTATGCCGTCTACTGCAATTGCAGTTTTGAGCACCAGAGGGCGCAAACATGTGCCATTTACCTATACGCTCCTATAAATCTGTTCTGCAGTGAAAACTGGTGAAGGTAAATTTGAGCGGATGTTTAAAGGTTGAGTTAAGCCAAGTGAGCTTGCTTGTTTTTTGACTTTCAATTAAAGATAGAATTTATTTACATTTGGTGAAACTGTTACAGTAGTAAATTTTGTTGCAGCACCATTATTTAAAACTCCTAATTTCCTTGAATTGCAGTGGACTACAGATTCTTTTTCTTTAAAGTTTTATACAGGAAAAGTACTGAATTATTTTTCAGAAATAAAAAAAAGAATGTTTTTACTTGGTTATTTAAGATCTGGTTTATGATTTAAGAACCTCTTCTTTATTTTAATTCTAGGGGTAACGATTGTCGAATAAAACGCAACATCGGGACAGCAACTCAAAAAATAACTTGCTGGTTGGGCAAGTTGATGTGGGGGGGCCACAATACGATGGAAAGAGGGACTACTGTTAACCTAGGGGTACGTACATAGGTACCTCACGATATGATACACACCACGATACATTGCCATACAATGCATTTTGCGATATATTGCGATATTCCACATAGTTCACTCAAAATATAAAAACAGCTGAAATACTGGTTATGGTGTATAATGAGTGTGTTGGGATCCGCGGCCAGACTTTGTTTCTTTTTTCCGTGGCCTCTGGACTACATCGCCCGCAAACCCTTGCAGCCGCAAGATGACCACGAACCCACCTGGAACTCATGATTTGTTTTGATTACGGACCTACAGCACGCAGCTGGGAGGGACTTATTTAAGCCTGTTGTTTTCCCCAGCGCGTCGCGGGAGCATAGCTGATGTTTCTTTGGGCCGCGGTTACGTTTGCCTTTTTTCCTCTGCGTCGACTACCTTTTGTTTCTTCCTTATTTTGCTGGATTACCCTTTTTTCTTGGTTCCGTCCCCTGGACTTTAGCGTTTGCGGTCCCTGCCTGTTTACGGCTGTGGGACAGCCGCGGCTGCGCCCGCGCTTGTAAACTTATTATTTCTGTTGCTTGCTTTGGTGATTAGGTTACTATCCGGCATTAGCTCTGTGTAGCTTCTCCCAGCCGGCATTAGCTTTTTGTAGCCTCTTCCAGCTGGCATTAGCTTTTCGTAGATTCTCCCAGACGGCATTAGCTCTTTATAGCTTCTCCCAACCGGCATTAGCCTTTCGTAGCTTCTCCCAGCCGGTATTAGCTTTTCGTAGCCCCTCCCAGCCGGCATTAGCTTTTCGTAGCCTCTCCCAGCCGGCATTAGCTTTTTGTAGCTTCTCCTAGCTGGCATTAGCTCTTTTTAGCTTCTCCCAGATGGCATTAGCCTTTCGTAGCTTCTCCTAGCCGGCATTAGCTTTTTGTAGCTTCTCCTAGCCGGCATTAGCTCTTTGAGGCTTCTCCAAGTCGGCGTTAGCTTTGGTAGCTCTTTCTAGCCGGCCATAGCTTTTGTTAGCTTCCCCCTGCCTGTCTGTTAGTTCTCCTCGGTTCCTTATGTTTTGCTTCGCTGTGTCTTCCTTGGTTGTGTCTTATTGTTATGATTATTATTATTATCATCAGGTCTATTGACATCTTTATATTTGGATACCTTTATTAGTTGGATTATTATTTTTATTGGTTGAACTGCCTGTGGGGGCTCTTGGTTTATAATAAATTCTTTTCGTCATTACTGGAACACTGCATATCGTGGTTTTAATATATCACATCACATTGATAATTCAGTGAACAAATCGAGTCAAAACACTGTACTGCGACATCTACAGGAGCGGAGATTATAGTTTACACCCCATTTAAAATGTTTCTTATTCCTTCCAAAAAATCAATATTTTAGCTGAAAATCTATGTAGTATATCATGACAATGAATATTGCAATATATTGCTGTATCAGTTTTGCTTTAGTACACCTACTGTAAACAGTACGATGGTGGAAAAGAACCATAGTGGTGTAACTCTTCATTGAACAGTGGTGGAGAGGGACTCATGAGCTGAATGGTGATGGAAATGGGCTGTTGCAAATTGATTGATGGTGGTGAGGAGCTGTTATAAACTGAATGGTGGGAGAAAATGACTATTTGGACCTGAGTGGTGTTGGACAGGTACTATTGTAAATTGAATGGTATGGAAAGTGGAGGTAATTCTGAGTGGAATAATGGTGGAAGGGCCTTACTGTACACTAGGTGGTGGTGGAAAGGGACATTTGTAGATTGATCTTGGAGAGAGACTGTTGTACACTGGACGCAGGTGGGACTATTGTGAAAGGGACTTTTGTAAATGAAACGGTGGTGGAAAGAGACTGCTGTACATTAAATGGAAGTGGAAAGGGGCCTATAGCGAATTGGCTGGTGGTGGAAAGGTTCTATTATAAACTGAATGGTTGTGGATGGGGACTGTTGTGAAAGGGCATGTACTTCAGATTGGGTACTACTTTAATTTTTTTTCTCATGAAGTTGCTCCCTTGCAGCCATAACAGGCCAGTAAAAACTAATCACTTGCACTGACTGCAGTATATAAAAATTACACCGTTCCCTCTTTTCTTTAGTGCTTTCACAAAGCAATGTTTTCTAAACTAATAACGTTCCCACTCGCGCCTGGTTTTTCCTCACTCGTTCCAGGACTGACGACACACCTTATAAATCAACGGCTGGCATACCACATATTTAGGATAAATTCCATCCACGTAATGAGTCGATTCAGCCTCCTGAATGTAATTTACCTCACAAATAGCTAAATTAAAACAGAATTGGCCTTTACACTGGAATGAGGTGACGATAATTGATGACCTCAAATCCCTTCAGTCTGCAGCAGAGGCTTTTCCTCACTATAATAAATGGATGCCGATCTCAGGAGGAGAGCTGTAGCAAATGGCCTTGGCTGCACACAGCTGTAGCTCGAAAGGCAATACAGGCCTACAGAAGCAGCCTCTAATTTACGCATTCTCGCTGACCCTTGACGGCACATTCGACTATCTCCGTCTAATGTGACCAGGGTTGAGATGACTCTGATGACCCTAAAAGATCATGGAAGCTTTTATGCCTCCTCTCTACCAAACCAATCCCAGGCAGGTTATGTCAGGTTGTTTCCTGGATGGCCCCATGTCTGTGTGATTGAGTAGGATAAGACCTGACACTCATGTGCTGCAGCATGAGACCAAAACCCCCTGGTTCATCCCAATCATATGTTATGTTGTCTGAGTTTTTTCCAGACTCAGGCTGAGCCAGCAGTGGGAGTAGAGGCATGGGCATGTTAGGGCCTATTGTTAATAAAGTATTACCCATTTTATAGCCTGGACAACTGCTGGCTTTCCAACCTGCCTACGTGACTTTGGCAACTGATAACACAATAGCATCTAGCATTTACCTTGGCCCAATTAGACAGTGGTCTGGGCTGGTGGGTAAAGTCTTGGGTAAGCCTTTCCTGTGAATTTTCTAACAATAATCACAGCAGTATGTGAGGAGAGACACACAGGGTCTTTCCTGACCACCATTCATTGGCACTGTATCATCTGCATGCTATAAATTAAGAATATTTATTCCCTTTTACACTCTACCACTATGATTATACTGGAACTACTAACAATGGGGCATATCCAGAGAAGGAGACCCAAGTTAGTAATGTAAGTTGAAATAATGCAATAATACATACACTATAAATATACACCGAGTGTAATAAAGAGTGTAATTAATCCTATTTAACTGGATGAAGTGCAGCACATTTTGAATATAAATGACTTTACCAAGTATGGGATAATATTTGAATAGTAGTTTAAGAATCTGTCGCTACTGGTGCATTTTGTCTATGTATAGTGATGAGTATCGTGAAAATGTCTTTAAATATTGATATATTTTTACCATATCGCCCACCCCTACCCCCATATAATAAATTGTAATTCTTCTGAAAAATGTTTCTAGTAATTTATTTACTTTTTTTTTTTGTTTAAAAACTTATTCAAGAAAATGTGCATTGTTTTGCTTTAAAAAAATTCTATTGAATCGTACAAGAAAATCGAATCGTGAGCAGAGTGTATCATTAAACCCCTATTATTTATTTAATATCACATCAGCATCAATGGCTATTTGGGACAGGAGCAAGATTATAATGATACTAATCAGGCACACAATAAGAGCAAATTAGTGCAACCAATAAATGTCAGACGTCTTTGGAGTGTGTGAGGAAACCAGACAGGCCAGAGTAAACCTTCGTGAACACGGAGAAGATATGCAAACTCCACACAGGTCCAAGGTTGAGATTGAACGTGCTAACTACTTATCCCATGTTTAGGTAGGCGGTTTGTGACAACGTAAAAATTCACATGAATGCTAAGACCCAAGGTTTCGCTGCAGAACACTGCTCAGAGCATCACATTATTAGTGTTATCTTGTCAGTGGTTTACTTGTTATGGGTGATCAGTGTAGGCACCTTATTGGGAAGCTCATTCAGGATTTACTGCAGAATTTAGCATTTAGAATTTGTCATTATCTGGAATAACAATACAATTGATACCATCTTACAAAGCCAGTGTCCATTTGGTGGTGCTGAGGCATCTGAACTTTCTGTTGGTCAGTACATAAATGCTGGCCAAAGTGGGTCAGTTCATTTAAATTAGGATGTAAAATACCTCCCTGCAAACTTTGACACATCAACACCCCAGCTCCAGTGACACATGTCGGAGGCAAAACACTTGGGGCTTTTATTTTAAAAGGTATAATTCTTTAATAACCAATAATTTGACCAATTAGTTCATTACAATAGATATATCAGCTTCTAAAAATTGCTTATAGTAGGTAAAAATCCTTTTGTTCTCAATTCATTTTGTCTTACATTAGTAAACAGGGTCTCAAATGTCTACAGGAGCACACGTTAAATCTGTGTGGTCCAACCAGTTCATGATTAATGACAGCGTATTCGTCTAGACTGCACTAGCTCATTCTATTTTTAACCTGCTGCCAATGAGAAAGGAAAAAAATAAAAGCTGTACCAGCATAATAATCTCAAGGAAAAACGACCCAAATGACTTTCACAACACGTCTCCCATTTCCATTACAACAGCTCTGGGTGCAGGACAGTGTTGTGGAAAGTTAGTAATGGATCATTTCTGTATATTCCATCATTGTTACAGCCTCTACTCAAAGAGTATCGAGGGACATTATATTTATGTACAGTGCAGCCCAGACTGTTGTTCATTTCCAAACAGTAAGTGGTTACAATATATACACTGTGGGACTGTGGTAGCCTAGTGGTTAAGGTACTGGACTCTGGACCAGAAGGTCCAGGGTTCAAATCCCACCTCTGCCAAGCTGCCACTGTTGGGTCCTTGAGCAAGACTCTTAACCCACAATTTCTTGGATTGTAAGATTGTATCAATTGTAAGTCGCTCTGGATAAGGGTGTCTGTTAAATGCTGTAAATTTCAATTTCAATGCACACAATCATTGACCCATCCTCAGTCTTAGGAAATCAATGAGTAATGGCTTCAGGGTGAGCCCAGGTTCAGATAATGAACAAAAACCCCACTAACTATGAGGAAACAATTGATCCATTAAACAATTTACAATTCAAACTGTCCCTTTCTGCACAAACCAAGAAAATGGAGCGCAAAGAAATTGGCGGCTCGCCCTTACAGTCTAACTAACTACTTACAATTACAAAACGATTACACACTCATTACAACACTTGCACATACACAAAGGAAGCCTTTTGACCATAATATTGCACACTGCCAGGATGATGTGTGCTTGAGTCATTTCTCTTCTTTGACCCTTTTCTCTTTCCATAGCAGGCTGATTAATTATGGCCTGCTGTGCCCCTCCTATATAAACCCTCACTCCTGTTCAGTCACTGTATAGCTGCATACCATTTCAGGGGCTACAAGACCGATTGTGTCATAGCAGCGCAACTAGGCTGTCCCATTTCAAAGGCTCCTTGATATGTGGCCGAGAAATGTTCCCTTTCCATAGTAACAAGGGATACAAAGGGTGGATCCTTCACCAGCCAACATATCCCGAGATTCACTGCGTATTGTGATGCAAACTAGAAATCTGCCATAGAGCAGATTTCTCATTTTGGTTTGGACTTCAGTGTCCTTCGAAGGATGTAGCCCCTGAATTGGGACGCAGCTTTTTTTGAATCTCTGCTCACATCCTTGTGTTTCCTGGTTCCTGTTTCCAGTTTTCCTGCTCTCCTTTTGCCACTTGTCGCGCCGTGTTCTTGGTTCATGTCATGTTTCATGTCCGATTTGCCCTATCAGCTGTTGTAGTGTCTTATAGGTGTCCTGTTCTGTGTTTGATTAGTTTTCCCTTTGTCTATTTAGATTAGCTTGGCCTTCTGTTAGCATTAGCTGTTTGGTCTAGCACATTGTTGGTTAGCATTAGCTGTTTAGTCTAGCACATTGGCGGTTAGATTTAGCATATGGCCTGTTTGTATGTACATATTCCGTATTTAGCCTCTCTGTTTTGTGAGTGTTTTGCATTGTTGGTCAGTATCTGCATGTACATTGGCACTGCCTGCTAGTTTGCGTTTTCTTAGCATTGGTTGTTAGCTTAGCCACATTTTCACTTCAGCTGTGTTTTCCTTTCTCCTCATCTTTCCTTCACTAAGAATGCAATAAACCTTACACACTTGCACATAGGTCAGTCCCTGTTTTCCTGCTCTGTACCAAACGTGACACATGCCCAACACAACAGCATAATGCTACTTTCTTTGCGTTGCTCTTCTGGAGCTGCACTTCAATAGTCGTTGTAAGATCTGCAGCCAGACAAGACATTTGCTAATAAAGTCGAACACATGTGGGCTAAATATATCACTGTTAAATCTGGTAATCATTTAGCCAACAGGCTGACCTGACAGTATTACTATTGTTCTTGTTGCTTTTTTATAGACCATATATTACATTTATTATCTATTTTGTTGTTTTTTTGCTTTTATTTCTAGTTCCAAATAGTTCATTAACATAGGCTGAGCAAAAGCAGACAGGGAACGGGCACAGAATCAAAGTTTCTATACAGAGGTCTAAACATGTACTTATAGTTCAAATAAGTAGACAAAAAGAGGCAAATGGGAAAACCAGCAACCAGGCACGAGTCAGGATGTAGTAAGGGGAATAAGTGTGATCAGAGAAATGCTCAGCCACACAATAGAGTGAATCTTTGCAAAAAGAAAGTGAACACTAAACACTTAAGGACTCAAAGGAGGAATCAGTGCAAGGATTTAAACCATTGGTGAATCAGAGCATGGGAGGATGAAAGATTGGCTGGGAGTGTGCATGCTCAGGGACTGCTGGAGAATGGAGTCTAGGGCTTTGAATGAGTGGGTGCCTGGCATGAAAATAACATTTTTCAATGATAATAAGTGATAATAGTAATGAGGAGGTTTGCCATGTGTAATGAAGAAAGGAAAAGGAATCAGTTAAATTAGCCATGTAGGTGCTGAATGTGGAGGATTCATCATCTGTTTTTAGAGATTTTGTACCTTAGCAACTACATTTTAATACTTCCCAACATCCCTGAAGGCCTTTTCACACAGTCCGATTTTTGAAAAGTTTTGAAAAAGAACACATGTTTATTGACACCGTCCTTCACACCGAGTCCGACGCTACGTAAAGTTTTTAGTCGGATGCGTTAAAATCAGGCTGACCAATCAGAGCTCGGTTGTCAGGCAGAACAGCTCACCCTGGTAGCAGCAGGGCACAAGAGCTTATATGACTATAAAACATGCTGACTATAGAAACATGGGTATTAAAGAAAATATCTGGCGGGATATAACTGAACGGCTGGGGAATGATGGTGAAAACCTCAGTGACTGTATGGAACCATTTTATTATTTATCTAAGTGCATTATCGTATTCTCGCCCACAAAACACAAACTTGAGTTTCCTGCACTAATCTTCGCCCATGTTTTTTAAGTGACGATCTGAAAAAGACATGGCGAAGTCTCCTTGACACATTAAGAGAAGGGAAATTAAAGAAAGCAAAATCGTACAGGGAGTTTTTAGTGTTTAGACAAAAAGTGCATCGGACTTGATGTGGGGGTCCCACAACATTTTTTCCTTGTGTAAAAAAATCGTACTCTTTGTGAAACCCCAAAATGCAACAAAGATGTCTGGGGCGCAGTTGCAACATTTCACATCCACATACAAAATTCAGGTATTTCTCCGTTGACAACTGAGTCTAATCAACTTAGGGCTTCAGCTGTTGGCTTATCTAAAGCTTCCAACCCATGAGTGTTCATGTGCTTCCTTTGGTATTAATTTCAGCTATTATATTCTAAAGCCCCTGGACAGGAGCAGAGCAAGTCTTGATGAGCTCATTTTTAGCAGGAAATCCTGTCCCACACTGTCCAGGATTTTACATCCACTGAGGCAGCACGTTGGAGCAAGTGGGATCCAGTTTCCTCCCACATTGCAAAGACATGCTTTAGGTTAATTGCTCCAAGTTGCCCCAGTTTGAGTGTGTAAGATTAGTATGGTTATAACATTACTTCTGTCAGCACGTACAGACAGCACTGTAAATGGCAGATGGAACGCAAACGGAAGGGGTCTATGCAGCTGGCATCATATGTGAGTGTTAATGCGAGAAGGGAATTAGCAGACGTGTATATTTACTTCATGGTTTTCTTGCTCAGTGTGGTCATGTCCGCCAAAAGCCAGGATCTTCTCAGCTGATGGCCAATAAGTAAATGGGGAGCACTGATTGAATTTTTCCATACACCGAAACTCACACCCACCTACAAACAGTGTAACTCCGTGCCATCAAGATGAAGTAGCACATTTTGTAATCACCTGCCATATGCAGGAACATTAACCAAGTGAAAGTGGCTGTATAATAATAGGAGACGAAGGCCAGGGACCGAAACCATAGGACTGAGTTTGGCTCAGACAATGTAAACTCTGAGCATTCAGTTTCTCAGTGTAACTTGTCTTATACAGGAATAAAGCTGTCTGATAAAAGGTGATCAAGACCAGGGACTAAAACCGTAGGACAGAGTCTGGCTCAACCACTGTAAACTGTGAGCATTCAGGTTCTCTGATGGAAATAAAGCCAAAGTTTGTGGACACACAACAGTTACATCATGGGAATAATAGAGTCTTCCCCTCCTTTTGCAATGATGACATACTTGACTCCTGAGAAGGCTTTCCACTAGATCTTAGTACATGCCCACAAGGTTGGGTATTGATGTTGACCGAAAAGCCCTGGTTTGCAGTTGGCATTCCAATACAACTCAAACTGTCTGATGCAATTAAGGTCTCGGCTTTGTGCAAATTCTATATCAGAGAATCAGTTTCAGGAGAGCAGGGCAGAAAGTTGACAACATGGCTTGTTAGGGTATCCAAAGCTCATACATTTCATTTTTAACAGTCGCGGAGAAGGTTTAGTACATCCCATTCTACTGCAACCATTTATTTGAGATTCCTTGTCTGTATGCCATCTCGGCCCAGCTGCCACTGTTGGGTCACTGAGCAAGGTCCTTAACCCACAAGTGCTTGGACTGTAAGATTATCAGTTGTAAGGTGCTCTGGATAAGGGTGTTTATTAAATGTAACTGTACATCAGAATGTAGTGATAAGCTGCAGTTTAGGGTTGGGAGCCCAGAATAAGAAAAGGGATAAACAGACAGGGTGACAATGTCCAACAATGGCCATTACTACACACAACCAATGCAAGCCAATGCAAGGCAAGTAGAATGAGATAAACAAGCTTAGTATAACTACTCTCAAAAAGAGGGATATCAATCTTTGTGCTCTTTAATCAAGGTCTTGCTTGGTTTTGGTTTGTATTGAGGTGTGTGTGTGTGTAGGCATTTGGCTTCCCCTCACTCAGGCAAGCCCAGTCGTTCCTGTATGAGTCACAACCTGGTTGGACGGCACCACTGTGGCTCTGCAATTATGAAATGTATAAACCCATGCTCCTCGAAAGGTCACAAACCAGGACAAAGCAGCAGCACTTGTTTTATTTATTGCTGGTAAAATCATTGCTGCTGATCCTGAACATGCTGACTGTGCAGTTTGACCACGAGAGTGTACAGTCATGACATCCCCCCTATGCTTTCCGAGCTGGACAGCAGAACAAGGCTGATATGGCTCCTGAGGCCTGGATGCACTGATCGGTCAATTTGTCACCTGAGGTTTGCCCTTGCAAAGTGAATTATTGGACTATGGGCTTCGGGAGGTTTTATTACATTAAGGGTGCCATTCCGGGCCCTGTCTGACACCCATAAAGGTCTGTTAAGATGCTGACATGTCAGGGACACTCACTACATTAGATTACAAGCTAGCAAATGCGATGTCATTTCTTGGTTTTAAGCCCATCATACTGCTTTTTTTGTTTGTCTGTCTAATAAAATGTTGCTTGTTATACTATCTGGATCAAACCACAAATTTTATTATCAACACAACACAGCATGGATACCTCCACATTGACCTCACACAGCATGTGAGCCATTCTACTATTACAGCTAACATGTACACACCCTGTTAAAATACAGCAGAGAAAGACAAGCATATGTTGTGTTTTCAGCACTGGTATGCTGGTCAGATTTCAGCTAAACCATCAAAAGAACGGTAGTAACTAGCCTAATCCAGTCAGACCACTACTGAATATGGAGCTTGTATGGTCTTGCTAATTGACCAGCATAAGAGCATGAACACAACATATGCTGGTCTTTGTTTTTCAGCAAGGCAGAGGTGACTCAGAGATTGTGGGAATCCTCATTTACCCTGAAACTGTGGCATCATGTATCAGCAAACTTCAAGCTGTTCAAAAAAAGAGCAAGAGAAAGTAAAAACGAATGCTTAGCATGGGAACTGTAACCACTGGAAATCAGAGATCTCCACTGAGCAAAGGCTACTGTGAATCTGAATCACTGTGTACTGAATTGTGAATTGACTTTAGGCTGAAACGAATCGTGTGGCTCGACTCACCCAAGTTTAAGCAAGTGCGCCGAGTTCTGAGGTGGTCGAGAACTGAGGCACCACTGTATACAAATCTGCTTAGTGCAGCATTGTAGAACAAAGCAGTATACTTAAAATGAACAATAGAAATCTGTTTAGTGGCACAGCAGGTAAACCTGAACATGAAAAAACAACAAATTGCTTGTTGTACATGCTCTGCTGTATGATCATGCAATAAAGCATGCTTTCAATCAAAAGTTAATCCAGTGTGCAGTGGGAATAAGTAAAGACATCAGAGAAACATCAGAACTCCAAAACTCAGGTCCAATAAAAGACCATGTAGGTGGTCAGAAAGCTTGTTGTAAAGCTCCGGTATGGCTGTGTCTGAAATGTAGTGTCGAGAGGGCATGGCTACCAAAGCTCCAAAAGATGGAGAAAACCTGTATGTTCTACCACAACGCTAAGCAATTACCCTCTCTGTAATCTTTCTGGAAATATCTCTGTCTCAAATTTCTCTGTTCTTTTAAAAGTTTTGTCTGGTGTGTACTGCTTCGGTGCAGCCTTTGCCTGAGTAAACTTGTTGTATTCTGCAGAGTATTTATTTTCAGGTGCACTATCAAATTGGTAGTATTTAATCAGCTGTATTGTTATTACTGTCTCCCGAAACACTTGCATTGCAGACATTACACATGGCTGTAGGACTAGTTTCGTTCTCCAATGTAAAATTTTTCCAGTTTCCTTTTGTTTTTGGATATACTGCTGAGTGGGCACAAAAGGTATTTTTAACTTCTAGAACTGTGCTGTCTTAGCGGTTAAGATAATGGACTTTGGACCAGAAGATTCAGGGTTCAAATCCCACCTCTACCAAGCTGCCACTGTCGGGTCCTTAACCCACATTTGTTTGGAACTGTATCAGTTGTAAGTTGCTCTAGATAAGAGTGTCTGGCTAAATGCGGCAGACTTCCTTCCGTGTGCAGGTTTCTTCAAGGAACACAACACATGTACTGCTCTTTGGGATGCATACATCATTATTTGGTATCCATTGTAGAACATACTATACATAGCCAAAAAAAAACCCTCACTGAGATGAGAAACCATGCACACATGGGGGAACCTTCCCTGGATCAGGATTAAGTTGCTAAGAATCCAAAAATTGAGCGTTACCGTGTATAAAACATTTGTGTGATACCCAAACTCTATGGAGGGGACCTGCCTCCCGATGGCCTGTGGGGCACATTCGCAATACCGCTTGAAAGGGTATTCAGTGTAGCAGTGTCTTCATAGATCAACTTCATTCTCTGCAGGATCTGTCTGTCCTTATTTCATTCTCATTCCAATCCCTATGCCTTTCTCATGATCCTTTCTCTGCTTGCAGATATTTTCCGTCTGGATTACACTCATCTCTGGAGTTTCAGCTGAGCTGACATGTGACACCTTGCTCCTACTTTCCAACAACCTCACAGGTGATTGTGCACTCTTGTGGTGACTGATCTTTAGCTGCTGGACTGGGGCCATAGGGTGTGCTTAAAGTCATGAAGTAAGATATGACAAGATCAGTTCCTATCACGGCACTAAGGGAATTATAGGTCTGACAACCTTTGATCGTCACTATCGGGACTCTTCTGACCAGGCATCGTTTTCCCAGTTTTCTGTTGTCCAATTTTTTTGTGCCAATGTAAACTGCAGCCACGGTTGCCTGTTCTTAGCTGACAGGAGTGGCACCCAGTGTGATCTTTTTTGAGGTTCGATGTTTTCTGCATTAAGCAATGCTCTTTTGCATGCCTTGGTTGTAACAACAGGTTGTTTTATATACTGTTGCCTTTCTATCATCTCAAACCAGTCTGAAATTCTCCTCTGGTATCAACCAGGCATTTTCACCCAGAGTACTGCTCCTCACTGAATGTTTTTCTCTTTTTTTCGAACCATCCCTCTGTAAACCCTAGAGGATGGCTGTGTGAAAATCCCAGTAGGTCAGCAGCTTCTGAAATGCTCAAACCAGCCCATCCAGCACCTATAGCTATGACACATTCAAAGTCACTTAAATCCCTTTTCTTCCCCATTCTGATGCTCGGTTCAAACCTCAAAAGTTCGATTGCTGCCAAGTGATTGGCTGCTGAGATATTTGCTTTAACAAGCAGTTGAACAGGTGTACCTAATAAAGTGTCCACTGAGTGTGTAATAGCTATTGTACTCAATGAGGTCCTAACTGACATTGTAATTAACAGACAGATAAAATATGGTTCTGGTAATTCTGTTCTCTTTGCTCTGTACTAATTAAGGCAATATTTGGATATAAAGGATGCTGGCACTAAAATCCTGATTTAAAATACTTTGCTAACAGTCAACGTCATCCCTTTCCAACACAATGTCATTTTTTGTCCTGGTTTCCTGTAAGGGCTGGTAAAACCATAAGCAATTTTGCCTCACAGTTTGTGGATCTTTAGGCCACTTTAAAAAATGTAAGATGCACAGAGATTGATTGGGAATTTAGCCCGGCCATGAATTACATTTGCCTTTAACACTAAAGGGCAGATTGCTACAGGATATTACACTAATCACTAAAATTAATCTGTCATAGCTAATACATTAGAAATTCGAACCCTCTCATAACCAAAGCTTTAGAGGTCATAGCTTTAATTGATGATGACTAGGAAGGAGTCATGACCAGTACAGAGAAGTTAGTTGTAGTATTTCCCTCGGATAGATGGAGGGCTGGATGTATGGATAGACTAATAGAGGGAAAGGTGGTGATAAGTGGGTGAAGAAATGAATAGATGGATGGATGGATGACAGATCTACTGAGTTTAAATGTAGTGGTGCTTGAAAGTTTGTGAAACCTTTAGAATTTTCAATATTTCTGCATCAATAGGACATAAAACATCATCAGATTACCACACAAGGCCTAAAAGTAGATAAAGAGAACCCAGTTAAACAAATGAGACAAAATATTATACTTGGTCATTTATTTATTGAGGAAAATGATCCAATATTACATATTAGTGAGTGGCAAAAGTATGTGAACCTCGAGGATTAGCAGTTAATTTGAAGATGAAATTAGTCAGCTGTTTTCAACCAATGGGATGACAATCAGGTGTGAGTGGGCACCCTGTTTTATTTAAAAAACAAGGATTTATCAAAGTCTGCTCTTTGGCATGAAAAAAGGAGATTTCTAAGGACCTCAGAAAGAGAGTTGTTGATGCTCATCAGGCTGGAAAAGGTTACAAAACCATCTCTAAAGAATCTGGACTTCACCAATCCACAGTCAGACAGATTGTGTACAAATGGAGCAAATTCAAGAGCATTGTTACCCTCCCCAGGAGTGGTCGACCAATAAAGATCACTCCAAGAGCAAGGTGTGTAATAGTTGGCGAGGTCACAATGGACCCCAGGGTAAGTTCTAAGCAACTGAAGGCCTCTCACATTGACTAATGTTCATGAGTCCACCATCAGGAGAACACTGAACAACAATGGTGTGCATGGCAGGGTTGCGAGGAGAAAGCCACTGCTCTCCAAAAAGAGCATTGCTGCTCGTCTGCAGTTTGCTAAAGATCACGAGGACAGTGGTGGTGGTAGAATCATGGTTCGGGCCTGTTTTGCTACATCTGGGCCATGATGTCTTGCCGTCATTGATGGAACAACGAAAGCTGAATCATATCAGAGAATTCTAGAGGCAAATTTCAGGACATCTGTCCATGAACTGAATCTCAAGAGAAGGTGGGTCGTGCAGTTACAGGAAACTTTCAAGCACCACTGTACCTACACATGGGCAAAGCCGTAAAAGCCTTTAACATGCAAAAAGTGTTTGTACAGCGGAATTGCATTTGGCAGACGGTGGACTTGATAAAGAAAGCAATTAACGTTTCCTTTTTCTTGCATGCATTTTATTCATAAGAAGCAATTATACTCAATCAAAGTTTGAATATATTGCAGTCAAATTAATGTTTTTCCAGAATACCATTAAGGGAAGGAGGTCAATTACAAGCTAATCACCTAGCATCTTATAAATTCAAAGGATATAGTGAAAAGGTGCTGTCTGGTGACCTATTTTACCTAGGCAACCTATAGAACCCACTGTAGCTAGGATTCTATAAGAAAGAAGAATTTTGGATGAAAGGCTGATTGCACCCTCTGGTGTTCAAAAAAGGCAATTGCATTAAATGGCATAATAAACAACAGACATGGTCCCATTTTTACTTTCCAATCCTACTAATGCTTTCCAAATGAATTTTCAGTGCGTTGATATTTTGCCTTTAGAAGGAAATAATGGCATCACATAGATCAATACTGCTGTTCAATAGAGTTCAATATCGTTCAATAGAGACATGATATGACATAATTTATAGCATAGCTATTTTTTCTTAAAGTTGAGGCAACAATGCGCACAGACATGCCACTTTTTTAAATATATGTTTCACATAACAGCTTTAACATTTAAAGGGTAAACTATATCAGAAAAGTCAGGATCTTTTGGATATGCCAAAACGGTTATATCAGGGTTATTCTACAACTCATTCTAACTCATCTAGACAATACAGTTTAGTATTAAAAGATTCCTCATGGTGACAGAAAAGGATGAAAAGAAAGACTTTTTTTTCCACAGCACACCAATATTCATTTATTTTAGCTCTGGCACATGATTATAGAAATTAACATGAATGTCAATGGAAAAATCTCCTATTCAAATGAATCCTGTTGTTGCAAAGCATAATCGGGTCTCAAGGTGCAATGTTCATTCATAATGATGCTTATGATTAGGCTATAATTAAGCAGAATTATAGCTGAGCACCTAACCAAGTTTTTTTTTAATTATCTTCTAACATTATTAAATAATGACTTCATGAATCAGGAACATTTCTAACAAGCATCCTGGCATTGGTGTATAAAAAAAAGGGAACCTTTGCAGTGCATCTACATGGACGCTTGAAAGTAATGTGAACGCTTTTTATGTGTTTTTATATCAATTTGAGACGTACCCCACAGATTTCACAGTCTTAGAAGTCCCAAAATTATAAATGAAGGACGACCAAAACCTTTGTATTTGGTAATAAGAGGTTGGCTGATATTGTCAAACATTATATCATGATAAGTAAAGACATTTTTACGATACAAAGATATGTAATCACGATATGTGACTCAGACAAAATTCATCAGTAGTGAAGATTCTCTAAAACTACTATTCCAATAGTATCCCTACTTTATAAAGTGATTTATATTCAAATGCACTGTAACTTCTTCTGATAAACAGGACTATTACACTCTAATAATGACATCCAAGTTGTCAGTGTTCTTTACGCACTGAATATCCGCGATCAATGCTCAAAGAGCATGTTTCCTATCACGTAACAAATTAAATCCATGATACGATAAAATAGCGTCATATTGCCCACCTCTAATGTACTTTATTACTGCAAAAATGGATCAATACTATCTGATCCTCACATATCTGTGAGGCAAAAGTATGTGAACTCTTAAATCCGCTTAACTTTCTTCTGGGATGTTCATGGGTTTCTCTTCACATAAAAGGCTTTTTTTCAGTCCTACCAACACATTTTCTGTTGGATAAGGTCAAGGAAACTTTTGACTTGGCTATTCCATCTTCCTTTTTAGATCAACTTGTCTTGTGCATGATGAACATTTGCTTGAGATTCATGCACAAGCATGTCGGGACGTTTTTCCGTTAAAATCTTCTGGTAACAATTGGAAAATTCATTGTTTGAGTCCAGTGATGGGAAGCTGTCCTGACCATGCAAGGCCCAAAATATGATGCTACCACCACTACCCCCGTTCCATAGTGTAAGGGATGCAGTGGTTTTCCCTTTCTCTGGAAATAACCTTCATCACAATTTTGCAACTCCAAGTTCTATTGTGGTGTCATTCCTTCCTCAATGGAAATCATTTTCAATCGTTCTGACTTATCCATGTGGTCTTTGGCAAACTCCAGATAGGCAGGAGACATGTTTTTGAAGACTGGTGGTTTTCTACTTACTACCTTTATCATGTGGTAACCTCCTCCCATTAACTTAGAGGGCTTTACTTGCTTAGAAGTCAACCTCATGGGCCATTACACGTCTTGCTCCTTGGGTGGTCTTTGTTGGTCACCACTTCATTCGGATGGTACTGGCCTTGGAAATGTGCTTGGTTTTCTCAGCTCTGATTGTAAGTGAAATGTTTTTGTTTTAATGCTTGCTAGATGAACTAAGCTGCCTTTCTATAAGCTACCCTTATGTTGCCCCGAGGTTTTTGTTGTTGGGCTTGAAATTCAATTTATTTGAATCATCTTTCTTTGTCTTTAATCCAATTGAGTGCATAGTATTTACTCACGTTACTATGGCGCCTAATCAGGTAACTGCCAAATCCGATGAGCATGAAAATCTGATTTCGATGTAACGGTGGACCTTTTCCTCTGGCCATGAGAGATTGACTTTTAATGTTTTATTCCCTGGGGAGCAACTGTCCATGAGTCTGCCCAAGCCTCTTCAACGCAGTATTACATTAACAAAAGATCACCGGAGGCATGGAGTTCTGAGTGCGCTTGGCGTCATTTGAAATGGCAAGGGAGGAAATTTTGATACATTTTCACAAAGTAATCTGGTGGAAAATGATGATCTTTTTCAGAGATCTCCATGGCACATGAGCAATTGTGATTTGGATGCCTCCATTGTTGATCAGAGCAGACTTGTCTATTGTGTAATGAAGGCTCTAAGTGCCACTGACTTATACTCATTGGTAGTGGCCATAGTTAATAAGAAGGCATTTTCAAATTTTACATATTGCTTTTCAGCTAAATATCAGCAACAACACTATCATCAAAGTTTGGGTGTTTTGTAGGTTTGAGTTGTCATGGCCAAGCAGCCACACACAAGCCTGAGATAACCACATGAAATGGCATGCATTGGGCGTAATGGTATAAAGCACACCAACCCTGGACCTTGTAGCCGTGTTGTGGAGCGTCGAATGACGTTTCATTCACAGAACCATTAACCGGCATAATCTTGCTCATCTCGATTATTTTGTTTTTACTGTTAATAACTTTTTAAAAAATTCTCTTTTCATTCCCCACTGTGCGTTTACAAATGCTACCCAATATGAAAAAGATTCAATAAGTTGGAAAGAAGTGGCTGATGCCACATACTACTAAATCAATAAAGATTTCAACCGGTTGAAATAATAATATATATGATTGATATGGCACTGAAGTAATCAAATCTGAACGCTGCTTCTTGAAACATGTTCATTCAGAACACACAATGTAACCTCTAGAGGCATGTTATCTGTTCTGTTGCATTGTGGATCAGCAGCTAGCTGCAGGAACAGATGGTGATCCTTCAGATGACTGAGCACTGATAGAGTGAGAAGATGAAGTTAAGGAAGTTACAGCACATTCTCATCTACTGTGTATTGGTGGCATGGAGAGGATAAGAATCGAGTGCAGATTGCAGTGCAGGTGCATTTAGACTTTAAGACTTAAATACAGTCTTAAAGAAGAAGCACCATCAGAGAAATCCACATATTTTGTAAACTTCTCTGTATACAAGTTTTGTGAAAAGCCTCCTGGTGTTTTAATCAGGTAGAGAGTCAAACTCATTTCTCATCATTTTTTAAATTTTCAAACATGATGAACCAATACATACAGGATACAGTGGGGCAAAAAAGTATTTAGTCAGTCACTGATTGTGCAAGTTCTCCGATTTAGAAATATAGGAGAGGTCTGTAATTTTCATCATAGGTACACTAAAACTATGAGAGACAAAATAAGAAAAAAAAAATCCAGGAAATCACATTGTAGGATTTTTAAAGAATTTAATTGTAAATTATGGTGGAAAATAAGTATTTGGTCAATAAACTTGGTTCAACTCAATAGTTTGTAACATAACCCTTTGTTGGCAATGAAAGGAGGTTTTGGCTTAAAATCTCACGATACATGGCCCCGTTCATTCTTCCCTTAACACGGATCAGTCAGTCTGTCCCCTTTGCAGAAAAACAGCCTCAAAGCATGATGTTTTCACCCCCATGCTTTACAGTAGGTATGGCGCAACTCAGAATTCTTCTTCCTAAAAACACGGCGAGTTGAGTTTTTCCCAAAAAGTTCTATTTTGGTTTCATCTGACCACATGATATTCTTCCAATCCTCTTCTGGATCATCCATATGCTCTTTCGCAAACTTCAGACGGGCCTGGACATGTTCTGGCTTAAACAGGGGGGCACGTCTGGCACTGCAGAATCAGAGTCCCTCTTGGTGTAGTGTGTTACTGATGGTAGCCTTTGTTACTTTGGTCCCAGCTCTCTGCAGGTCATTTCTCGTCCCTCCGTGTAGTTTCTGGGAGTTTTTGCTCACTTTCTCGGATCATTTTGACCCACGGGATAGATCTTTGCTTGGGCCTCAGAATCGAGGGAGATTTCAATGGTCTTGTATGTCTTCCATTTTCTTTACAGTTGCTCCCACCAGATATTTACCACCGCTTGCTATTGTAAATTCACTCTTCCCAGCCTGTGCAGGTGGAAAACAATTTTCTTACTGGTGTCCTTTTCGACAGCGCTTGGTCTTGGCCATGGTTAAGTTTTTGGGTCTGACTGTTTTGAGGCTGTGGACAGGTTTCCTATTAAACATATAACGAGGTCAACAGGTGCCATTAATACATTAATGAGTGGAGAAAGAAAGCTTCTTGAGAAGTTACAAGGTCTGTTGAGGCCCGAACTTCTTGGCAAATTCAACGCAGCATTTCTTAAGTGGAGAACATGGCTTTCTCCTTGCAACCCTGCCTGCCTTATTATGTTTTCATTGTTGTTTCTGATGGTGGACTCATGAACATTAACATTAGCCATGTTGAGAGAGGCCTTCAGTTGCCTTAGAAGTTACCCTGGGGTCCTTTGTGATCTCGCCAACTATTACAACTCCTTGCTCTTGGAGTGCTTTTGTTGGTCGACCCCACTTCCTGGGAGGGTACATGGTCTGATTTCCCTTCCCTCCAGTTGTACACAATCTGTCTGACTGGGGATTGGTGGAGTCCAAACATTTTAGAGATGGTTTTATAAACTTTTTTCCAGTCTGATGAGCATCAACAACTCTTTGTTTCTAGGTCCCAGAAATCTCCTTTTGTTCTTGCATGATCCGTTTTTGCCAAAATGGTGTTTGTAAGAGCCGACTTTTGATACAGATCCCTGTTCTTTCTTTAAATAAAACAGGTGCTCACTCACACCTGATTGTCATCCCCATTGATTGAAAACACCGACCTGAATTTCACCTTCAAATTAACTCTAATCCTAGAGGTTCACATCTTTTGCCACTCAGCTATGTAATTTTGGGATCATTTTCCTCAGAAATACTGACCAGTGAGAATATTTTTTTGGCTCATTTGTTTAACTGGGTTCTCTTTATCTACTTTTAGGACTTGTGTGAAAATCTAATTATGTTTTAGGTCATATTGATGCAGAAATATAGAAAATTCTAAAGGGTTCACAAACTTTCAAGCACCCCTGTATTAAAAATATGACTATTTTGCCTGAATATAGACATGCCTTGAATCATTGCTCTCAGCCTGTCTCTCTCGACTGCATTGTTACTGCTTTCGTAATGTTGATCCACCTCTTGCTATTTCTGTCGTATGCAGTGCCTCAAGAAAATGCCTCTTCAAGTGATGCCTGAGCCTTTGGCTTCACCATTTCACCAGCACTGCTGGTTGACGCCATTGTATCTGATGACAGTAATCACCTTCACTCTTGGTATTCTAACAGGTTTTCTGCTGAGGTGATGGAGTAGGTTGCTAGTGTTACCTCAAGAAACTATGAAACATATAGCCTTTTGGTCTGATTCAGATTTTTTTTAAAGAACAAACTTCCAAACTGCCAATGCAGCTTCTTTCTTGGGCACAAGTTCTTCTTTTGCATCTCCAGTATCACTTTATTCCATCACTGTTTTCTGTTTTTGAAATGTATATTTGAAATTCATCCCGGACGGATTAGTAACACCGTTATACTCTCGTGTCTAATAACCCTTGTGTGCGTCTGTGTCTAGCTCATCAGATTACTGCTTAACAAATGGCTTTTGCTTTTAATACAAATACTTATATACGATTAAATAACTAAAATTGACTGGTCACTCATGCCATGGTTTATAAAGTCGACAAGATTAATCTGTTTAACCACTGAATAAAAGTTTAGGTTACTCACTCATAGAACAATGAATGGTATAGGTAGAGGAAAGACATAATGGCTTACCCAGTGGCAGAGTAACCTAGGACAACTTTGGTCACCACAGAGAAACTGAGGCTTGCTAATTAGTAATCAGTGCAAATTGTATACATGTGGGTGGCATATATAAGGAGCACTTCTGTTGCTTATCACTCAGTCTTAGGGTAATCATTTTGAGTACTGTGATCAAGTCAAGATGGTTATCCAGGTACAAGCTCTTTGGCCTTTTTCTCAAGCTTCTGTTGCTTCATAGTTACCTGTTTTCTCTTCCACTCGAAAGACTGATAGATATCTAGGAAGTACCTAGTTTTCTGAAGCGACAGGCAGCGAGTCTATTACAGTGATTACCTACTGTAGCTTGCTGGTTCATGCCCTGCCTCGGGTGAGTGTTAATTCCTTTACTGTCACAGGACTTGGCAGTTATTTAGGGCCTCCAACAAGCTCCAACAGTCAAAACTGGTATCTGGTGCCCCATAGCATTGACAATACATCCCACTTTCTACTTCATCTACAACCCCAAATGAGAAAAAAGTATACAAAGTGCAAATAAAAAATATATGCAGTGTTCCTTACTTTTCCTTGGCAGACCATAGATTAACCAGTATGTTTGAGGAACACTGATAATTTCAATAATTTTTCTTATACATTTGTTGATAAACTGGAGATCCTCCATCCATCTTTACTCCTCAAAGACTCAGCCTTTCGAAGATATTAGATTATAATCACCTGTTGTCATGACCTGTTTGAAATCACATCATTATTTAGTTCTTTTTGCCTCATCACTAGCCCTAAATTGTCCCTGTCCCCCTTTTTTTGGAACGTAATGCAGGAATCCATGTTTATCAAAAAATGAAATGAAGTTGACCAGATAAAATTGAAATATCTCAGGTTCATACTGTCTGCAATGAAAATGTAAGGAACTGCATATATTTATTATTCATATTTTCCATACCGTGCCAACCTTTTCTAAACTGGGGTTATATTTAACTCCCCACAGGCGATACTCCAAAAGGCAGCTATTAGCACTCAAGTAGCGGGACTATCTTAGAGTGGTACTTCATGCCAGAGCTTAATTTGTTAGTTGTTTGCTCAGTGATTATGTGAAATGTAAGGAACACTACTCATATTTTGTATTTCCATTTTCCGTACCGTCCCAGCTTTTTCTGATTTGGGGTTGTACAATGTCATGTACTATAATAGTATGTACTACTATATGTTCTAGCAGGAGCTAGCTTGAATATCAGATATGGGTATTAAAAATGTAATAGGAAATTTGCACTGTTAGGAAAACCTTATTAGTCAAGTCACTTGTTTGTAATTTAAAAGGTGTAAATGTGGACATGTCCCAGAGTTAATACAGCATTTTACCAGGGTGAGGAGTGAATCTAGCGTAACAGACAACTATCACAAAGACTCGTGTGTCAGTACATTATTGTGAAAGAAACCTACGCTTTTTAAGGCAGGTGATTTAGAAAAAAAGCCTAAAACGAGTTAGCAGGAGAAATGTCTGCAAAGCGAAGGTTCAGAAATAAAGTTGTTGTTGGCCATCTTTGTTGATAGTCCCTTGATGTGATTATTTATGAGCCAATGACTCACAGATGGAGAAAACAAGCAGGCTGTTGAGTGCAAAGGCGGTTAGGAGGATGGATGCTAATCGCCTTAGGCATTTTACAGCTAATCACAGGTTTTACTGAGGCATGCTAGGTTAAAGCAGACTTCTCTGTAAATAGCTTATGCTAATAACGTCCTGTCACAGAAAAACACCAATTATGTCAGATGTTATTCTGAAGAGGAGCATATGAGACACACTTTATTCTTATAATCTCTTAATCGTTTTCATTTTATTACCGGTGGATTCTATTTTTCTTTACTCCCGACCAGCTTAACGTACAGACGCGGTTCAAACACCATCAGGTAGACCATCGCTCTGTGTGGTGTCATTGACGGAGTGTTCAGATTCAGATTTCAACAGACAAAACTGAAATTTTAACTGAAATCAGTGATGTCGCCACAGACCATTCAGTGTCTGTGAGACTCAGTGGCATGTTGGTTCGTCTCCAACATTTACCACGTAAACCCAACACACCACACGTATCACACAGAGGCACGCACCACACACATATACACACAAACCCATAAGAGGCCAAAAGTACTGGGACACAAACCCACATTGTCACAATTCAAGCACAGTTGTACAGTGGTACCTCAGTTCCGAGCAAATGTTTCCCTTACGGAGTAATGTAAATTTAATTAATCCATTCCAAACCCGAAGAAAATCCACACTGGAACCTGTATGTTATCAGTTAATGTTCAAAACACTTGGATGCTAACTTACAGTTTTGCCAAAATCACTACCACAAAGCTTACTTAAAAAAAGTGTAATAAAATCGCATGTAATTTAGTGAGAAATGGATTGAAAGTGAAAAGTAAAAAGAACACTTGCTCTATTGGTGAACTGGTCACTAGCATAGCAGCTAAGCTAACTGCAGCCTGCGCTTCCTTTTGGTTTACTTTTGGTTTCCTTTTGGTTGGCTCTGATGAACTAACTTTTTTATGACGCATGTAGACTTATTTGCACTACAAATGCAGTACTGTAGATGTGAAAATAAAGAAAAATACGATAAACAGCACATATCTTGACTGAATTTTTGAAGTCAAAATGCGTCAAGAACCGAATTAGACGAGTTCTGTGGTGGTTAAGAACCGAGGTACCACAGTAATTCCTTCACGAAAAGCAGATCTAGTTATTATTATTAATTCTTTAGCTACCATCATATGCTAGCATGAAAAACCCTCCACAAAATAATGTGTAGTAGCCTCTTATCTGCTATTCTCTCAGGTATTTATAGTGTTTTTAGAATTACGTCTGTAAAGCCTACAGATACTTTGAGTTTTTTTTTAATTAATAATATAATTAAATTAAGTGAAGGCAGTGTGCTACATTTAAGTGTTATGTGAGGAAGTTATTCTTCAATTTCATACAGTTTTTTTTTTTTACTTGTAGTTCAATAATGTACACAAGTCTCAGCAGTTTATGTATTTTGTGAATATCACCACTTGCAGCTCCTATTGCTTGGGGGTGAGAGCCAGCTGCTGGACACAAGTTCCTGAGGTCCTGGGTTTGAACCCCACATTTGCCTTGCAATTTCAACATAGTGGCATCCCTCCATGGAGCACTTTTGAATGTGTCCAATGAATGCTGGGACAGGCTCCTGTACGTACTACACCTAGCTGTGTTTAAACTTTAAGCTGTGGCTAAGGAAGGGAAAATGTTTGTTTTTAAGCTAACTGTTTAATTCAAGCGTTCTAGTTTGAGTTAGAGACTTGCAGATATATAGCAATAATTTATTTGCTTAGCTATGTAGGTATGGCAAACCTGTTTTGTCATGAAGTCAAACATCATGTTTTATTTTTGGAAGAATGCGGCACAGATCAAAGTCACAGATCAAAGTACTAAGCTATTTGATGCTGTCTGTGGTCAGATTTAAGTTAAGCCATTTCTCATAGATTCCGTAGCGGTTTTGCAATTTCATTTCATTTAAACAATTCAAAATGTGTTCAATGCAGCAGGTGGCCAGTGGGAAGTATTTGTTACAGGCTCCATAATGCATATACTGGGCTGGATCGAATAGTTAATATTAATGGCTGAATTCTGAAATAACTGCCCTAAATGTATTCAGCAACATACTACATTACCATATATAAAGACAGCAACATATTCAGCATAGACTTGGAGCTGGTGGTGGCTATGACAGGCAGTGTGTCAGCCAACTCGGATGCTGTGAGCCCCCTGAATATAAAGTTGTATTACAAAATCCATTTCAGCAGCTGTTGGAATGATAAATGTGAGCAGAATAGAATAAGACAAATGCCACTGTTGAGCTTAGAACATCAAGTTCTGTCACAGGACAGTTGAGAGAGTAGCCCATGCATGTGCATGTTTTAATATGTATACAGGATTCATTGAATGCATGCAAAAATGCCCTGCATCCAAACTGCTGACAAAATCAAATAACTTTTGTTTTGTAAAAGATTGGTACTGCATTTTTCAAGTCAGCATTGATTTAAACTGTAGGTAAGATGGTGTTAATGTTGCAAATGACTCCAGATCTTGTTTATTCACATATGATTGCAAAGCAATGACTAGTAATAATAATTCTGTTACTCCAAAGCATAAATGTTCTCCATTTACTCTGGTCAGGGACGCATGGGAGGGTCTACAGCCTTACCTGGAATTCACTAGGTGCAGGCAAAGGTATATCTTGTGCAGGATGCCCATCCATTGCAGGATTCTGAAAATGCACCACCCAATAAATGTTATTTACATAGTATAAGCAAATCATTAATGACATAAGAATGACATTAGGATCAAGATATGCCATAAACTTGTTACAATCCACACCTAGGAGTGGGACCATGCCATCAGGGATTCCATCGTTTCCAGCAGATAGCTCTTAAAAAGGCACCACCAGAGTCGCCAGTGTCTAATTAACCATGGTTTGTTCTCTGTGCAATTCTTCTGTGCAGCTTTCTTCCTGGCAGATTCTTTAGAACATGTGCCTTTTATTATTATTTTTTCTCTCAACAAACACTGTGATTAACTTCAGTTGTCAAAAGTTATCCGGTCTTCCTCAAGCTAATATTAGTGTGGCTTGGCTGTTCTTTGCACAGATGTCGTATCCTATTGAGTAAATTTAGGAGTTTGGCATTTTCTCCACATATCGACAGTGCTTTGCTTTGATCGCTTTCATTTGTTTCTGAAACTGAAGACCCTGTTGAACGAATTGATTGTGGATGTTTTTCTCTTATTTAAACCTGAGCACAGCATTCTGTAATTAAAAAATAGATCCAGGTAACGCAAGTTATGCATTGTAACATGATATCTGGTAATAAACTCCTGGTATGTTTAGTCAGGGACGTTATATAATCATGAGACTGGTCACTGGTTGAAATATGAATGGGACAGCTCGTAAAGGCCAGCATGATGACTGTAGTACAGAAACCCCACCCCGTCATTAAAAGAACCAATCGGTATATTAGTAAATGTTGGAGAGGGGCTGGCAAGTCTTGGCCCCTTTGTAGTGGCGGGATACGCACGCCAGAAAAGTAATAGAATAATTAGCCAGAACAACCTTTTCAAAAATTGTATTTTTCTGTGTTATTTGAACCCAACAATGCAAATAAGTTATATCTGTTTTTGTCAGATTATACCAGTGATTCTAAATATGCATTTTAAATGTTAATTTCTCTCTCAGTTTCTCAGGTCTCTCCCCATTCAAAGAAATAGGTGTTTGGTCTGTATGGCTACAAATAGCTGCCCGGTGGCGTTACCCAAAGAGTGAACTGACTTTTCTTATAATGACTTTGGTTTAGTCCTTAGACTGTGCAGTGTTTGCTTTGTGTTATGCAAGACAGCAAATCTTCACTGCTGTGTCAGCCAATTAGTCTCTCCTCCATTTTATTTATTTTTCTCCTGTTTCTGCAGAAATCTTTTTTTTTTCTATGCATGCTCAGGGTTTCTTGCTTTCTTGCATGCTATTAAGTATGCTAATGCACAAGATCATTTTTTTCCAAATCCTTTTTTCTGCTTACATTTGTTTTTGAAACAATTGAATTATTCAGCCATAATACATGCATATATACAGTCTCTTTGAACTTACTTACAGGGTTTTTTTTTCAGCAATGTTGCATGTGCATTTGGGGCAGTATATTACCATTTACAACAGAAAATGTTGAAGCATGAAATTTTGCATAGCTACAAAATTTCCAATTCTGTATTTTTGTTGTATGCTTATCCAAAGTGATTTAGAACTGAGCTGAGCAGTTAAAAATAAATGGCCACGGTCAAGGGCTCAACAGTATCAGCTTTTAAGATGATTTCAGCTATTCCTTTATAATGGCCAATGCCAGTGAGTTCAAACAGCAAGTTCAAACAGCTTCTGAAAGGTCTTTAACAGACATTTCTGCAAACATAGTGTATGCCGAATTAGTTGGATCATTACATTTGAAAAGAAATGACTGATGACAGAGTCAGAGCACACACTGTAATCAGAAAAGAGCTTTGTAGACATGTAGACGTAAACACACCCTCAGTGCCTGACATGTTTTGATAACATATGGTCAAACCTGATACAAGTTTTAATGGCTGACATTTTGTGACATTTTTTATGGATATAGTTCATTTGTAATGGAGTATTTTATCCAGTAACTTCCACAAAACTGTCTGTGATTTCCCTGCTTCTTGCTCATGATGCAGTCATAAAAGTATGCAGTGAAAAGTGCTTATAAATGTACGAGTTTTTATGGATCTGTTTGTTTCTTTTCCAGCTCGCACTTTAATACTGTGGAACCAGACATACCAGTCAACCAGCTCAAGTAATGCATCAGGTAAGACTGCTCTTCATTTAAAATGGTGAACTGAATGATTTAATGACATACTAAACACTCTGTATGTACTGTATCATTATTTCACGCACACGGCTGTTGTGGCTCCACTTCCGTACCCTAACTCCCAAGGTCCTGCATGTGCACACACCCCCCACCAAGCCTCCATTTCCTAGCTATTTGCTAGCCTAATAAAACACAGCAGCAGCTGTTTCTGCTGACCACAATCTGGCGCTTCCATTTAAATCACATGCTTACTACCAGTTGTTACGAAGTCATGTTGGTTTGCCCATGTCTCCCAGCGCTTCCTCTAGCTATCTCGACATCTCTGGTTGCACCCTCCCTCGACACTCTGCCTACCATTCCTAATTGGTATGCCTGTTGGCTTGATTCCTCAAGCATTGGACTCTGAACTGTCTCTTGTTAATGGTCATGCCTGTTAATCGTCCCTGCCTGTTCATTGCCGATGTCTGTAATTAAACTTCTGACTTTATCTGGCTAAAAAAGCTAAAGCCACACACTTTCTATACTTTCTTTACTTTACTTATGTCCAATTAGTTTATCTACACCTTTTTACATATTAATTTGTGAAAAAACGAAAAAAAAAAAAATAACGCACCCAAACAAACAAATAAAACAGTACAAGTACTAATTTTTACTTCTTGACTTTTTGCTAACATATTGGATAAGGCACAAGTTTACAACCTGTATGCAATTAAATCAAATTCTACATGCAGTTTGTGAACCCTTTGGAATTTATGTATTTGCATAAGTATGACCTAAAGCATCATCAGATTTTTACAGGTCCTAACAGTAGATCAAGAGAACCCAATTAAACAAACAAGACAAAAATATTATATTTATTGAGGAGTATGAATCTTGATTTCAGAAAGTATGTGCATCTTTGATTTCAGTGTCTGGTGTGACCCCTTGTGCAGGGATAATTGCAACTCATAGTTGATCAGGCCTGCAGATAAGAACTTTAGTACATTTTTCTCTACAGAACAGCTTCAGCTCTGTGATGGTGGTGGGTTTCTGTTCAATGACGGTCCAATTGTTCAATGTTCCAACTGTTCAGTTATGGTCCTTCCCCTGGATCAGTATAACTTCAGAACTTTGACTTGGCCATTCCAGAACCTTAACTTTATTCGTCTTTAAACTTTTTTTGGTTTAACAACTTGTATGCTTAGTGTTATTGTCTTGCTGAATGTCCCACTTTCTCTCCAGAGTCAGTTAACAGACAGATATCTTGACATTTTCCTTTAGAATTTGCTGGTATAATTCAGAGAGAAGTTACTCTGGGTTCCTTTGTGACTTCAGAGACAATTACATGCCATGCACTTGGAATGATCTTCAACCAACACTGGTCTTGGCTTTCCTCCATTTGTACACATTGTCAGTCTGTGGTTTAGTGGAGTCCAAACTGAAGAGATGGTTAATGCAACCTTATCCAGCCTGATGAGCATCATCAATGATTTGGTGGTTCTCAGAAATCTCGTTCGTTAGTGCTGTGATGCACTTCCACAAATGTGTTGTGAACGTTAGTCTTTGATGGATCTTTCTTTCTAAACGACACACTCCCATCTTATTATTACATATGTGCAATATTGGATTATTTTCCACAATAAATAAATGGCCAGGTTTAACATTTTTATCCCATTGTTTAAGTGGGAACTCTGATGTTTGTAGATAATTCTAAAGGCTTCACAATCTTTAAAGCACCAGTGTAGTATAATTTAGTCATAAAAATAACTTCTTTAACTGCAGTTTTATAGTAGAAATACATATAACTAAACAGGTTTTCTCTAAAATAAATGGGGCAGCATGGTGGCTAAGTGGGTAGCGCCGCCGCCTTATAACATGAAGGTCCTGGGTTCAGTCCAAGGGTGGAGCAGCCTGGGTCCTGCCGGTGTCTGCATGGGTTTACTCCGGTTTACTGTCACAGTCCAAATACAGGTTAACTGCTTACACTAAATTGGCATTGACTTGAGTGTGTGTGTGTGTGTGTGTGTGTATATATGTATATATATGTACATGATTACTCTTAATGTAACCATGTGTGTGTCGCTGAAATGGTCACTGATGCTGATGGCGACGTCAAATAACCAAACAAACAAACAGAAATAAATGCGCTTGTTGGTGGTACATTTAAAAATAGCATATTTCAAAATAAGTTTGCCATAATAGTTTAGTTTCTTTTGTCTTTTCATTTAGCAAAAAAAAAGCATAATACCTGAAATATTGTCAATCTATGCTCAAATTAGTGCATAAAACTCAGTGCTATATAACATATCGAATATTTATGCAACTCACTCATAACTTAAATAACTAGAGAGAATTATTGTATATTGTGAAGCCTTCAGTTTTACACTTAAAAAAAGCGTGAAAGAAAAACCTTAAATCTGTACCCATGAGCTTTTCTCCTCACATGAAGGAAGTTAGCAGTACTGAGATTTGATCTGAATCTCATTAGTTTCAAACAATTAACAAACGGTCTTGAAACTCGCTTCTCTGGGATCCAACAGGAAACATTTTGATACGGGAAGCAGATCTAATCTGAAGAACATTTCACACTCTGTGGAGCGTGATGGACTTTTTGAGTGGGGGAAAGGAAATATTGCATCTCGTGGTGTCACGGTGGAAGTGATTAAATGTGAAGGAAGAAACGGATTCACAAAGAAGGAGGACAATCAAGGCATAGAGAATGCATTGGACAAAAATGTGGAACACCTCTAAAACCGTGTGCATTGTGTTTCCTATGTAATTTGCCCCGCGCATTGTTTATGGTAATTGTGTTTACGCTGAATTGAATATGTCCTCCAGTAGGATGAAAGATAAGAAATGAAAGCGTGGTAAAGGATTTAGAAATTTCCCTATAGACATGTGGATTCATAAATAGTGCCTAAACTGCATCGCTTTCTCTTCCTGCCTTACCTCTCTCTTGCTCTTTCTCAGGTTTATTCTGTAACATATCTGTAGATGGCATTGGGACATGTTGGCCCAGGAGCAGTGCGGGTGAAGTGGTTGCTCGACCGTGTCCGGAGACCTTCCTGGGAGTCCGTTACAACACCACCAGTGAGTGCAGCCGATTTATCAGCTCAGACAAAAAAATGGAGCAAATGGATAGATATAATGAGGAGTCGAAATATCACATGCATTAATCAGTGTGTTGTTGTGAATATAACCCCAAGTTCTCTCCGCATTTGTCGTGTGTGTGAGTGTCTGTGTGCGTGTGTACGTGTACCTTGTCTTGCTATACTTGTGAGGACCAAATGTCCCTACGATGATAGGAAAACCTGGAATTTTGACTAGTGAGGACTGTTTCTGGTCCTCACTTCTTAACTGCTTCTTCACAAGGATAGCAAGACAAACATACATGTGTGTTACAGAGAGAGAGAGAGAGACCCTTTCAAAGTTTGCAAACAAAGACGAGGTTGCCAAGGATTATGCACAGATTATCAGTGGAAGTAAAGTGAATCTGGGACCTGTTTGAATTTTGATTGAATCCCATCTGGAGAGAATTTCAGATTGATAGGAGAAAGGTGTGGCTATCAAACAGACAAAGTGCCATATCAGTGTCAACACTGGTTAATCTGACTTAAATTGCAGAATATGTCACAGCTATTCACTCCTGGACAAAAAAATCCCAAAATTGCACAATATTAAGCTTTTTATATCTCAACAGCAGATACTTGCTCAGGAAATGAACAAAAATGTAACATTGATAAAGTAACGTAGTATGGCATTGCCTTTCCCTTTTATTTTCTTAAATGGTTGTCTTCTTGCATACAGCTTTTTATAGAAACAAGAGTCAGTGTTGTTCCACTTAATGGTAAATGCTTCAAGCAGTTGACGAATAGTAGAAAAATGTTCCCCAGTTAGTTTGTGTTTAATGCAAGACCAAATATTCTCTATAGGGTTTCAATCTGAACTCTGACCAGGCCAAAACATGAGCCTGATGGACAACTTCTCAAGCCACTATTTGATGGAGGTTGTGGGAACATTGTCGTTTTGAAAAATTTCATGTGATCATTCCCCTTTAGAAACATTTCAACTGTGGGAAGAAAGCCATTCTGCAAGTTTCCTGTACTTCAAAGCACTAATTGACTTTTCACCGTGAAGCAGCTCAGCAGTACCAGCAGCTGAAAACGCTCCCCACACCATGATACCTCCATGCTTGGCAGAGAGAGTAGTTCACTGTTGTACCTCTATTTCTCACCAGATCTTCTCTCTGTGATTCATTAGTCCATACAACTCTGCTGAACCACCCAGAATCAAACTTTCCATATTCTCTCAAAAACCTCTGTCCTTGATGTTTTTCTTAGACAGCAATGGCTTGATAACACTTCTTCTAGACACACTTTTGGTTATTGTTCTTCTCTTCTTCATTCTGCTGACAGTTTTTGAAGGCATTTTTCCCTATCTGTTGTTCCTATTTAAGGGCTTTCCTAGTTTATGGGTCGTGTCAGGTGTGGCAGATTACCAACTAATCAGTTATGACAAAAGACTGACAGAAGATATTTTGGAAGATTATGAACACCCAGATTTGCTACTTTGAAGTATATATCAAACATTTAAATATTTTCATGTTTGTTAACATGTGTACAAGAGGACTGTGTAAGTGAATTTTTCTAGTTAGTTCTTTATTATTTTCTGACCAATGGTTTGATCATGGGACCATTAAAATCTTAATATTTAGCAATTTCCTCCTTAGGAATGTACATGGATTTAATAAATACTGTATACTCCATACCATAGGTGTGTCTAGCCAATTTTTAGGGGTGCTCAAACACAACTAAATTGAGTCCCAGCACAATTAAAATAAGGGTTAAAAAGTCACTTTTGTTGTTTCATTTATAAAAACGGAAGTTTTTCTCTATGCTGAAAAAATGTCAAAATCTCAGAAAGTACAGTATATGGTTTTAAACATAATATTTTAACAATTAAAACATAGCCGACCACCATTGCCTTGCAAATGGTGTGATCCACTTTTATTCTCTTTCACAAGTGTGGGGATGTGGTCCAAAATTACATTAAAATGTTATTTTTTTTAAATGTAATAAAAAGAAATAAAAAAAAAACAACAAAAATGGGGAGCTGGTCTCAGCACCCCTAAAGTTCTGATCCAAGAATCCATACTAATTTTCTTAGTAAAGAAAAAAGATTTTTGCTTACTAATTAACCGTTAAATGTACAACTGCGGTAACAGACAGTAAAATAGTATTTAAAAAAATGCTATGTAATATAATTCAATATTCAGTCACTGTAGTATAATATAACGTTTCTTTTTTTATTACTTCATACCTTACAAAGTTACAAATGAAAAAATACAAAGTCTTTTAAAATAAACAAAACTCAGGTAAAATTGAGTCTTTATTTTATTTGATTTCATTCAGTAAGATTAAATAAGAACCTTTTTTTGGTCAATTGCTTTCCTTAATTAAGGAACAATTATGAAACGTTTATTTTATGAAAGTTTTACTTTTTTTAAAAGCAGTTTTGCACATTTTCTATATAAAAATTCAGTTATGCATGAGATTTTATATCATAATTCTTTCTTGTTTCCCCTTTTATTAAAACATTCTCATTAAAAATTAATAACCGAAATGACTATTTTCGACACAATATGTGAAGTCCTTTAATAATTTTACTCTTGCTTGATTTATATGAGGTTAATAGGGTAGTGCACACCTGCATCTTAGGGAATACAAAGCGCCTGAGGCGCACACTAAGCAGACTCCTGGTACTTAGCTTAGCGGCGGAGACGGACCTTTCTTTTGACCTTTTGATTGTATCAAAAACCAAACAAGCAGAACAGCTAATGCTGTGTGCACACTCGGTGCCGATCCACACACCACTGTGGATGCTTGTGTTCCTGGCACAGCTAGATAAGACAGAAATAGCAGTGGCTGCTTGTGTGATTTGACAGACGAGACCCAGGTGTAAAGGATTTACGTGCATGAGTGAGGGGGGTTCGGTGTTCATATGTGATTTAATGTGTGCGTTTTGAAAACGTAGGGTGCTATTAGCATTGTACTGTAAGGTCAGAATAGTATGCTGTATATAATACATGCTGGTATGTATAGTAATAGGAGGATTAGATGTTGGGAGTAGGAAACAGGGCTGTAATGTATCGATACTGGGCTAACATAATACGTGCCAAAGTTAGAGCACCCCTGGTCATAGTACTACTTTTTCTAAAATACAACTTTAGTTGACATTTAAAGTTGTCACATTAATCAATAGGTGTCAAGTTTTCTTACATGCCCAATACTATGTTGCATAAAAGATAATATATACATTAAGCTTTCTATGTGTTCAACATTTTGTACCCGAATCTTTGAATTTAGAAAATCTAAAGATCCACACTCAAAAACTGTAATGACTATGGTAGTCTAGCGGTTAAGCTACTGGACTATGGACCAGAAGGTCCAGGGTTCAAATCCCACCTCTGCCAAGCTGCCACTGTTGGGTCCTTGAGCAAGGCCCTTAGCCCACAATTGCTTGGATTGTAAGATTGTACCAATTGTACGTCGCTATTGGATAAGGGCGTCTGCTAAATGCTGTAAATGTAATGTCTTGCTTGCTTGCTTCCATAACTGCACTACAAAGCATTGTTGCTCATCTGGTTCACAATCTTACAAAATGTTCTCATCACTCCTCTGGCTTCCTGTTGGAGTATGGCGTATCGAATTCAAAACACTTGTAGCTTTTGAGACCTCAATGTTCTGCTCCATATTATTTACATTACTTATTTGCAATGCTTAGGCCTCTACAAGGCCTCTCTGGTCTTCTGCTTCAGGGTGTCTGGCACATCATCTTTGAGACAGAACCATGCTTAGGTGAGTTGCCAGTGTTTTAGTGTCTTGGCTCCTCATTGGTGAAATGAGCTTCCCAGACCAGTCTGAACAGCCCAGTCTCACATTTTTGCTTGCCATGTTTTTTACCTCTTTAAAAGAGCAGTACATGGCCATAGCATGGAACAAACAATCATCAACAGAATGCCATTTCCTTTAATTGTAAACAAAATCTGTAAACTCAGCAATTATCAGAGGCTGACATCTGAAATGAAAGTATTTCACTGTTTCTTAGCCTGTTATAAGCCGTCAGTGTGTGCCAGGATGTTGTTAAACCATGTAGTTCACTGGACTACAAAGTTTGTGCCAGAGTCGGCTGTCGCCACAGAATGAGCGAAACCATATAAGGAAGTGTCCCAAAAACATTTAATTTTTTCCCCCCTATAGGCTATTAGTATAAAATATGGGATGAAAGAAGTAACGTCACAACATAATGAACTGTGATTAAGGTGTATAGTGCTTATGTTAAATATTTTATCAGTATGTTTTTCATTAAAACATTCAATCATAAATGCCTGATGGGGTTAAAGCCAGGTGAATGTGGAGGAAAGTCTATGAGAGTCAGCACACCAAGCTTCTTTGGTCTTCAAGTAGATATTGCAAAACATTTAGGAGTAATTTGTCAGTAACCTGATGCAGTATAAATCTTTCTTAACAAAGATCCAAACAAGCATTCTCAATAGAGTTCTTTATTGTTGTTACCCTGTGAGTACACCCCTGAGCGAGAAAAAGGAACATATTATGCAAAAATGCAAAATATTAAGCTTTTAATGGTCATAACCTAATCAGTGGTGGTGAGAAAAATAGCAGGAACTAAGAAAATGCAATTCTGGGACATGTGCCAGCATTTGCTCATTACTGCTCCTAGCTGTAATGGACTGTTGGAGGAACTTGAAACAAGGAATTTCACTTACAGTGGGGCAAAAAAGTATTTAGTCAGCCACTGATTGTGCAAGGTCTCCTACTTAGAAAGATGAGAGAGGTCTGTGATTTTCATCATAGGTACACTTCAACTATGAGAGACAAAATGAGGAAAAAAAGTCCAGGAAATCACATTGTAGGATTTTTAAAGAATTGAATTGAAAATCATGGTGGAAAATAAGTATTTGGTCACCCACAAACAAGCAAGATTTCTGGCTCTCACAGACCTGTAACCTCTTATTTAAGGCTGTGGTAGCCTAGCGGGTAAGGTACTGGACTATTCAAAAACAGAAGGAACTCTCTGACAGAATATGGAAAGTTTGATTCCAAGTACAAGTAAATGATTTTTTTCCCCCTGAAAAGACAATGCTCCTGCCCACACTGTGACGACCACCAAAAAGTGGCTCGAGAAGAAAGCATAAAGAGAATATATATAAAGAATATATATCTGTATAGAGAATATCTGGTCTAACATTAAAAACAAACTGAGAAATATTCGTCAACTCGTCAACTCTTGAAGCCACTACCCTTAAGTGGAACAACACTCACTCTTCTTTCTGTAAAAGCTAGTTTAAGACTTTTACAGACATTTAAGGAAATCAAATGAAAAGGCTATCCCATACCAAGTTATCCATTTGTTTAATTCCAGATGATTTCTTGAACAATAATTTGCTATGGAGACAAATTAAAGGTAATATTTGGCAATTTAGATTTTTTTTGGTCCGTATTGTATATGGATCATTCTTGGATAGGGATTATTACATAAATACACTACCAAATTAAAACGTCCAGTTTCTCAAACCATTTTGGTCGTTCTGGGATACACTTGGTCCTTATGCTGTACAAGCGTAAATACAGCTGTCTTTGCGAAATCCCCCCATAAGTAACATCCAGTGATCACAAGCCTTCAGTCTATACCCATGGATGGATTCATGTAAACATGAACAAAACAGGAAATGGGATGACATGTGTGCTGCTGATTGCAGTTTTACATGTGGTGCGGAGATCAGATGACATAGATCACGTGTATATATTTGGTTTAGTGTGTAAGAATACGATCCAGATACGAAATGCATCAAATTAGCAGGTTTAAAGGGATAATATCTCTGCAGTATAACTTTGACCTATTACTACTTGTCTACTTGTATCTGTAGTTGATCTGTTAATCAATTAGTTAATTTACGAAGGCAAAACAAACGTTTTGAAAAGGACTTTAATGTCCAGTTTATAAAGCTCAATGAAATCTCCAATCTCCATACTCCTTCCATGCTTAATGGTAGTAGGAATATATTCACTGTTGTATTTCTCTTCAGATCTTCTTAATGTATCAATTGTAAGTCGCTCTGGATAAAAGGATCTGATAAATGGCATCATTTTATGTAGCAGACGCCCTTATCCAGAGCAACTTACCGTTGATACATTCTTACAAGCCAAACAATTGGGGGTTAAGAGCCTTACTCAAGGCCCTAACAGCCTGGCAGAGGTGAGATTTGAACACTGGAGTTTCTGGTGCACAGTCCAGTGCCTTAACCACTAGGCTACCACAGTCCCCATGTTCATTAAAGCTATGCCAACACCTAACCTTATTCTCAATAACACACTTATATTACTATATTTGTTAACTTCCATGGTCTGTGTAATACTGTAGCTGAATAATGCTAACCCGACAAATGGACTTCTCACAAGGACCGGCAGCTTGTAGTGGAGCCAGGATTTAAACTTGTTAGTCCTAAACCACAGAGCCACCATCAGTTAGTCGAGCCTACTATCTGCCCTCTTGTTATCCAATTTTGCTCTAAATTGTGAGGGGTATTTTATTCCCCTAACTGACTATCTGAACTGCTTATCTGTTATTGGCTGGTTGGGAAAATATTGGATGTAGATGAGGGTCGGAATGGCTTTTTACCTCTACCTACACCAGTGTTGTGCGTGAACGAGTTCAAAAGAACGCGTTCATTGAACACGCTCGTTTTTTCGTGAACGTTGAACTGAACGCAACACATTTTTTAATAAAGAACTTGAACGTGAGTCACATTATGTGTCATGAACGGCAGACATCACTGTAAATGAATGTTGGAATGTTTTTCCATTGAAAAACGAGGAGGACATTGTATTCTCTTTTGAAACGCAACGAGAGAAGAGAAAAGTTCCTCCCTCCTGTATTCTCGCTGGTGCCGCTTAAATCATGTATCACCAAACAGAAATGGTTTTGACATTGTGTGCGCAATGCATTGCGGGCAACGTAGCGTCCGGCTGAGAATAGTTAACATACTGGCTAGTTAATAACATACTGGCTTCCGCACGACGTTACCCGTGATGAATTGCAGCAGAGCGGGGTAGGCATAGCAACGCCGCGTTCACAATTGCAGTGCCATGAGCAAATGTTTACAATGAGCAGTTTCAAAGAACGTATAGTGATTTCTACCTTGTAGTGTGAAAAAAAAAGTATTTATTTGAATATCTCACGAAAAAAGTAAAATGAACTGAACTTTGAACTAGTTCAGAATTAAAATTGTGAACTTTGAACGTGAACTGTTCACTTTGAGGATGTATGAACTGAACTTGAACTAGTTCAGAAAAGCTGTGAACTGGCACAACACTGACCTACACCCTCTACCTTTGTTTGATGGTGATGGTGATGGTTGCTCCAGCGTCCATGATTTGAACCCGACCTCCGACTTCACCAGTGTGGAGTTTGCATGTCCTCCACGTCTTCGCGTGGGTTAACTACGAGCACTCCAGTTTCTTTCCACATTCCAAAGATGTGTGTCAGGCTAATTCGTGTATCTACAGTGCACTTAGTGTATGTGCCTTACGATGGATTGAAGCCCTGTCTAGGGTTGTTTCTGCCTTGCACCCTGTGCTGCTGGCTACAGACCGGATTTCCCGTGACCTTGACCAAGATTAAGCTGATAAGAGAATGAATGAATGATTGTGGGGATTAGAAGAAACACTGTGAGACTGTAGAGGTTGTGCCTGCACCCATAGGTATTAATGGGAATAGACTCATGGTATCTGGGTATTCTCTATGCGTTCTTATTGTAGGCTAACATCATTGCGTCTAGTAACATATTGTTATTATTCACTGAAGTTCAACTCGAATATCATATTGTCAACCTTCCAGTAGAAAGCCTTGTCCCAGAAATAAATAATGGCTCCATCTATCCTCTGTGAGGTCTAGCCCACTGTAATCTATCCTCCGTAGGCGTATACTCACTGTGTGTGGATTGCATGAGGAGAGGACGCGTGGGTGTACAGAACTGGCGGTGCACAGAGAGATGCCAGTGATGCCTTTATAGTGGCTCATGCATCACTGTAATCAGCAGCTCATAGGATCATTCGCACTGAGTAATTACAAACTTCACGTTCCCGTGATCTGCTCTGTCATGAAGAGAACATTTCACGCAAAGGCACCCTTCATGATTCAGTCATTGTGTTCATGACTGGAAGCTGCTGTGGCCAGCCGAAAGGACAGTGCGTTCAGAGATGCTCTTCTGCATATGTGGCTATTTAAGTTACTGGTACTGTTACCTTTCTATCAGGTCAAACCAGTCTGGTCGTTCTTCTCTGACCTCTGGCATCAAAAGGCATTTTTGCCCAGAGAACATCCTGTCACTGGATATTTTCTCTTTTTCAGACTATTCTCTGTAAACCCTAGAGATGGCTGTGCGTGAAAATCCCAGCAGATCAGCGATTTCCACGATACCCAGACGAGCCTATATGGCACCTGTATGGCCACGTTCAAAATCAATTAGTTCACACCGCCTGAAGGTCGTTGTGACCCTGTGCATTGGCTGATTAGATATTTGTGTTGAATATGGGAATATATAGAAGTAATAAATTGGCTAATGAGATACACAAAGTGAATTCATTGAAGGAGAATGGTAGGCATAATGCAGGATGATGGAGGCCAAACATCTGACGTATATATGTGTTTATACACTGCCTGACCAAAAAAAAGGTCACACATTTTGTTGGACCGCCTTTAGCTTTGATTATGGCATGCATTCGCTGTGGCATCATTTCCACAAGCTTCTGCGATGTCACATTTATTTCTGTCCCATGATCTTGTACTGATGATGGGAGATTTGGACCACTGTGCAAAAAGTCTTCTCCCACACATCCCAATGATTCTCAATGGGATTCATGTCTGGACTTTGTGGTGGCCAATCCATGTGTGAAAATAGCTCTTTCACAATTTGATTCTTCTGAAACAAAATAACATCTTTTCCACAACCACAGGATGTGTCTTTCGACATGGTTGTTTAACAAATGAGAAGCTACTCACTGCATATATGTAAAAATGAAAAACTAAAATTTGACATGGACATAAGTATTCAGACCCTTTGCTGTCACACAGCTCTGGGGGCCTCCCATTTCTCTTTATCATCTTTGAGATGTTTCTACAGCTTGATTGGATTCTATCAGTGGTAAATTCAGTGGACTGGACATGATTTGGAAAGACACACACCTGTCTGCATTACGTCCCACAGCTAACAATGCATATCCAAGCCATGAGGAGGAAGGAACTGCCTGTAGAGCTCAGAGACAGGATTGTGTGGAGGTGCAAATCTGGAGAAGGCAGCAACAAAGTCTGCTGCACTGTAGTCTCCATAATTCTTAAATGGAAGAAGTTTGGAACAACCAGGACTCTTCCTAGAGCTGGCAGCCCAACCAAACTAAGTAAATGGGGAAAGGTGCTTGGTAAAAGAAGTGATTTTATTCATAATTTTATTTATTTTTTACACTATAGCACAGCACATTGAATCACTCAGCCTTTACACGTTTCTGTCTTTTCTCAAACACCCACACGAACA
>JAJAGP010001871.1:0-94187 GCA_025084515.1 Ancistrus triradiatus | reverse complement strand
CATGTGCTGATGTGTATTATTAGCATCATCCTACCTGCGCTGATTGCAGAAGCAGTAGCTGCATTAAGCTCTATTTTTATCGTGTTAGGGGGTGAGGGTTGAATATTGACGCATTGTCGAGGGAGAGCTCAAAATATCATGAGGTCACATATCGAGTCCCCAAAGAGATGTCCGCTGGATCATAAGCCTAATGCTGCTGCAGTGACTGGATGCCTCTTTAGGCTGCAGCTGCTGGTTTGACATCGACTTTTAAGTGCTAATTCTGTACCAGGCCTGATCCACAGACAGTAAAAGTTGGATTTATTGTTGCTTTTGGGATCATAAATAGTCCTTGGTCACTTCGATAGTGTTCATGGTAGTTATTAGATATGCTCACCGGCCACTTTATTAGGTTCTTGCATCTGAACTGCCTTGTTTCTTTGAGGCATCGATTCAAGGTGCTGGAGACATTCCTCAGAGATTTTGGTCCATATTGTCATGAGAGCATCACACAGTTGCTGCACATCCACATCCACAAACTGAATCTCCCGTTCCACCACATCCCAAAGGTCCTAAAGTCAGATTTATTTCTGTAGCACTTTTTACAATGGAGCATTGTCTCATCGCAGCTTTTACAATTTTCTATTATCCTTTATCTAAGCACAATCCCAAATTGAGCAAACTTAGGGTGACAGTGGCAAGGAAAAACTTCCTAAACGTTATAAGGAAACGTTAAAAGGCTTAGATGATATATTTAAGAAGTAAAAAAAGTTATCTGATTAATACATTTATAGAAGCTTGTTTAAATAAACAAGGGATAATTAGTACATTAGGGATAACGTAGTATTATTAAAAGTGTAATAAAATGTTCCATTGAGATCTGTGGAGACCATTTGAGTACAGGGAACTCATTGTCATGTTCAAGAAACCAGTTTGAAATGATTTGAGCTTGGTGACATCTCGCATTATCCTGCTTAAATTAGCCATAAGAAGATGGTACACTGTGGTCATAAAGGGGTGCACATGGTCAGCAACAATACTCAGGTAGGCTGTGGTGTTTAAACAATGCTCAGTTCGTATTAAGGGGCCCAAAATGTGGCAAGAAAATATAACCCTACACCATTACACCACCATCAGCAGCATGAATTGTTGATACATGCTTCATGATGGTCATCTGTGCTTTCATGTTGTTTATGACCTGTGTGAATTTTAGCTTCAGTTGCCACCTGTTGTGGGCTTCTTCAAGGTTTCTGCTTCAAGGTTTGATGTGTTTTGTATTCAAAGATGCTCGTCTTCTGTGTACCTCAGTTGTAACGAGTGGTTATTTGAGTTACTGTTGCCTTTCTGTCAGCTTGAACCAGACTGTCCATTCTCCTGCATCAATAAGGCATTTTCCCCCAAAACTGCTGCGCACTAAATATTTTCTCTTTTTTTGAGTATTCCCTGTAACCCCAGAGATGGCTGTGCATGTTCTGAAATACTCAGATTAGAGCATCTGGCACCAACAACCATGCCACATTCAAAGTCAATTAAATCACCTTTTCTTCTCTATTCAGATGCTTGGTTTGAAATTCAGCAGGTCGTCTTGACCAGGTCTACATACCTAAATGCAATGAGTTTCTGTTATGTGATTGGCTGAGTAGATATTTGCATTAATGAGCAGTTGAACAGTGGTACATAAAGTTTCCAGTGACTGTATGTTTCATCTATATAATTGAGGTTACATTGTGTAAAGATTTTAAAAGCTTCACTCATTGGTGCTTGTAGGATCATAAATCATATTGGATATGAATAAAGAGAGAGTATGTGATCAGAATCCTCCTTTCTGTCATTTACTAGTATATAAGGTTGCTATCATGGTTTTTTGGCAGTTGCTAACAATACTTTTTATTTATGTATTTATTTATTGTGATTTTCCAGATAATGTCTACAGAGAGTGTCTCTCCAATGGGACTTGGGCAAAGAAGGGGAACTACTCCCAGTGTCAGGAAATCCTTAATGAAGAGGTACGAGCATGCATGCTATATATCATAAGCTTTGTTGCACCCCTGGGGGTGTGGGAATCCAAAACTATTACGTTTCGTTGATGCAGTCGGTTTGTTAAGCCTGAATTAGTCTTCCTTTCAAAGCCCCGAGAAGGTCCCGATAAGTGCTTCTAGGAGCTGTGCTTGGGTGGGGGGGGGGGCACTTTCTGTAGCAGAAGAAGCCAGAGATGAAATGACTGGCCATAATACACAGAATGCAAGCTGGTTTGTTATTTACTTGGGCTAATCCATAAAACGTCATCCACGTCCACAGCAGAGGTCAATGCATAAACAGTCAGGGTTACACAAGGCAACAAGGCAAATCCATAATCATAAATTCACGAATATGGGCACATGATAAAACCAGGAACAAGGCAGTGGAACAAACGGCTATGACAAAAATCCTTACGAATTCCAGGCTCAGAAAGACTTGGACACAAGGTAAACTGTACACAGAGTAATTAGAGGAAACAAGATGCACATGCGAGCAATTTGGGGAATGAACCAATGATAAACCAGCTGTTCCCTTAACCAAATATTACTATGTACTTGGGGTGTAAGGATACGCTCTGTTCACGATACGGAGTTCATGATTACATTTTCTCACAATTATCAATTTTACATTCGATAAAAGACATTCATTTTTATTTCCAAAAGGTGTAAACAATGGGGAAAAATGCATATCTTCTTGTTTTAAACAAAAAACCCCAAAGTTCCAGCATAAAAAATAGAAACGGAGGCTTAAACTTGTAAACAAAATTCTCTATTGTAGCTTCACTATATCTTAAATAACCTAGAGAGAACATTCTTCTTTTATTTCTGAAGAATATCAATTAATATAAAAATTGAAAAAATCTTTAATAAAAAATAATCTCTTCATTACTGGCTTAAATGCTATATCTTTTATAGTCTCTATTTTATCATGCATTTAGCAGACACCCTTATCCAGAGCGACTTACAATTGATACAGTCTTACAGTCCAAGCAATTGTGGGTTAAGGGTCTTGCTCAAGGACCCAACAGTGGCAGCTTGGCAGAGGTGGGATTTGAACCCTGGACCTTCTGGTCCATAGTCCAGTACCTTAACCGCTACCACAGTCCACATTACACTGTTATACCTGTTAATTTTAATTATTATATATTTAAATATCTTCTTTCTGTTAATATTTATTTAGTTTCTGTTTCTTTACACTATTACTATTGTTTTGAATTGTTATTCTTTAGAAATAAAAAATGGAATGTTTTCAATAATTTTTTTTAACATATGGTGAAGTTAACTCTTGAGCATTTTATTTACAATACTCTTTTTCTAGTCATTTCTTTTAATTGCAGGATTTAAGTTTTTTTTAACTTTTACAAGAAAATGTGCATTGTTTTGCATTGTTTCCATGTCAGAAATAAAAAAGGTATGTCTTTAATCGAATGTCTTATCGTAAGAAAAACATATCATGTGCTTGAGTTGAATCGCCCAGTCGGCTCCCATTATCCAAATATTCACTATCTGCAATACCTAGTGGAATGAGGTGAGTGTTTATAATGCGTTTTGACTTCACTGAAGCTTAGTTGAAAATTAGTTGAACTACATTTGCCACATAACCGTCACTCTGTACAAATCCGACCACACAGTGTGCACCTATTACTGCTTCCTGTGTATTACACAGTGTATGAGGGGCAACCTCCTAATGCTCTGATAAACCATAAACATTTCATGAGGTGGTTCTCAGAGTTATAAAGCAGGTTTTACAGTATAGCTTAATTGGCTAGAGAAGACTTTTTCCCAGAGAATAAATAAGCACTCATTATGTCAATGGTGTAGTGGAAGGGTCTGTGTAATAATCCATGAACTGCAGTTATACAGTAAGTAATTGTTTTCAGTTTTTAGGGTAAGAATAAGGAAGTGTGTTATTTACAAATGAAGTATCATGGATGATCATTATGTTTTTACAGAGACATCTGTGAATTGTTTTAAAATGCTTTCCGTATGGAAGCCAAGATGTGGGTGCTCATTAAAGTATTTGTATTGGAATAATTGGGCTGCAGCAGATTGTAACATGAACACAACTACATTTTTTAATTACTCAGTGTTTTTGGATTTCCAATAGCAACAACATCTCCAAAAAACAGGGCTTTTCATAACAATTGTTTTTGCTTTGTGAAATTCTATGCAGAGTCACTGGTGGAACTGTTTGTATAAATGCTACGGAAATCATACACATAAATGTAAGGCCAAAAGTCTGAGACCACTGGTAAAACATGCTAAACCTGCTTTGGTAATTTAGGAAATTTACAATAATTATGGAAAATGCCATGTGTAGGGGAAAGCCGTAACACTTAAGAGGACAGTATGATGGACCTGATACTTTGCTTGATAGAAGCCAAAAATGCATTGATGGACAGAATTACGAACAACATGGAAGATCAGCCAGATGACAAAACGAGTGAATGTGAACCAGTTTATATAGTTATAGTTTAAAGAGAATATACAGGTAGTGGGAGAACAAACAAACAGGTACTATTTACCATAGGGCAGACACACATTCAAATGCCATTGATATCTTGTCACAAATAAGCAGCAGAAGGTCATACATACGAACATGAGTAACTTGCACAAAAAGTCTAAACACATCAATCAAGTTAGAAGAGTCTCTATACCAAGTGCGAGCTAGCGAGTACATGACACACATTTTAATTTCCTATTATAATTTGTTATAATTATAAGACCTCTGCAATTACAATTATAATCAACATAACAGTTTTAGTTAAAAGTAGAGTCTTTGAACAAAAACATTAGAACACAAATTTCAGAATTGATTAGTATCTACAGTGGGGCAAACAAGTATTTAGTCAGCCACTGATTGTGCAAGTTCTCCTACTTAGAATGAGAGAGGTCTGTAATTTTCATCATAGCTACACTTCAACTATGAGAGACAAAATGTGAAAAAATCCAGGAAATCACACTGTAGGATTTTTACAGAATTTAATTGTAAATGATGGTGGAAAATAAGTATTTGGTCAATAACAAAAGTCAAACGCAATACTTTGTAACATAACCTTTGCTGGCAATGACAGAGGTCAAACGTTTCCTATAAGTCTTCACCAGATTTTTGCACACACTGTAGCTGGTATTTTGGCCCTTTCCTCCATGCAGATCTCCTCTAGAAGCATTGATTTTTGGGCAACATGGACTTTCAAAAAATCCCTCCACAAATTTTCTATGGGCTGAGTCTGGAGATTGACTAGGCCACTCCAGTACCTTGAAATGTCCTTTTTACTTACGGTAGCCACTCCTTTGTTTGCCGAGCGTTGTGTTTTCTGATAATTGTCATGCTGGAAACCCAGCCCGTTCCCTATTCCATATCACTGATGGAAAGGAGGTTTGGCTTAAATCTCACGATACAGGCCCCCGTCATTCTTCACTTAACACGGATCATGTCCCTCCCTCTGCAGAAAGAGCCCACACATGAGGTTCCACCCCCATGCTCCACAGTTAGGTATGGTACACAACTCACATTCCTTCCTCCAAAACGACGAGTTGAGTTTTTTTTCCCAAAAAGTTCTATTTTGTTTCAAATCTGACACATGATATTTTCCCAATCCCTTCTGATCATCCATAGCTCTCCTGGCAAACTTCACAGACGTGGCCCTGGACATGTACTGGCATACACAGGGGGGCAAACGCCTGTCACTGCAGGATCTGAGTCCCTACTCATCATAGTGTTTTACTGATTGTAGCCTTGTTCTAGAGAGAAATGGGTCACAACAGCTCTCTGCAGGTCAGTCATCCGTTCCCTCCGTCGTGTTCTGGGTTTTTTGCTCACCGTCTCATTATCATTTTGAACCCCTCGGATGAGATCTTGCATGGGACCCCAGATCGAGGGAGATTATTAATGGTCCTTGTATGTCTTCCCTTTTCCTTACAATTGCTCCTACAGTTGATTTATTCTCACCAGCCTGCTTGCCTATTGTAGATTCACTCTTCCCAGCCTGTTGCAGGTCTACAATTTTCTTCCTGGTGTCCTTCGAACAGCTCTTTGGTCTTAGCCATGGTTGAGTTGGAGTCTGAACTGTTTGAGGCTGTGGACAGGTGTTTTTTATACAGATAACAAGGTCAAACAGGTGCCATTAAAACAGGTAACGAGTGGAGGACACAAGAGCTTCTTAAACAAGAAGTTACAGGTCTGTGAGAGCCAGAAATCTTGCTTGTTTGTGGGTGACCAAATACTTATTTTTCACCATGATTTACAATTAAATTATTTAAAAATCCTACACTGTGATTTCTTGGATTTTTTTCTCATTTTGTATCTCATAGTTGAAGTGAACCTATGATGAAAATTACAGACCTCTCTCATCTTTCTAAGTAGGAGAACTTGCACAATCAGCGGCTGACTAAATACTTTTTTGCCCCACTGTACTATATGATTACACCTAGTACACCAGCTATATGTCCCACCTCTTGCTGTAACTGTGAGGATCCCCTTCAAACCGACGCTAGAGTGCAGTGTCGGCTTGGCTGACATGCTGGGATCCTCACAGTGAGCGCAATCGCGCATGCACCTGCTAAAGCTGCGTGATTGCTATGTTAGCAACACCTGCAGGCTCAGGTATATAAGAGCATCCCAGAGCCTAGTCAGGTCTCGCACCATTCAGCCCGTCTTGGCGTTCACCTCGCCCTTTTTGGCGCTCACCCCGCCCACATATCGTTGTGTCTGCTTTTTCCTTGTTCCTGCGGCTAGGGAAAGCAGTAAGGACCTCTCCCGCTTTAGGGGAGAGGTTATCGTACGTATCAGGAGATTCGGAGGTAAGGTAGGACGTAGACTGCTAGGCAAGGGACAGAATTCTCATGGCTATTGGTTCCCTTTACGGCTCACGCTTTGCTCGGCCCCGCTCAGGATTGCTCCACACTGTGTGCACTTGGCGTACGTGGAGCTACGCCGTTAGCGTAACACGGAGCTCCTACAAGCTGCGCGCTCTTAAATGTTTCCTTTTTTTCTTCCTTTTTTTATATCTCACTCACCAGAAGGCATTAACACGCAAGTTGCTGTTATTATTGAGGCCTTTTGTTATTTGAGACCACTATTTGTGGCAGCCGTGTCTGACCTTAGGCTTATAGTCCCTTTTTTAGGTTACTTTTGCAGCAGTGGCTGTGGCTCACTGGTAACGAGTTCGTCCTAGAATGCTGACACTCGGGGTTCAAACCCCAGCTGTGAGTGTGTTTTAGCACACTGCTTTTAGTTTCTTTCCTTGTACTTGGTGTCTTTCTTTATTTATTTAGACTTTTGGTTCACTATGTCCATCTGGAGCTAACTGCAATTGGGTCCCAAAGCCTTTTTGTTTTATTTTACACGGTTCCCCCGTTTTTATAAGCGAAACCGTAACAGTAACAGCTTGCACTCAAACTGGCATGGGCTACACAAGTTTGTGCAAAATCCTGTGATCCACATTATTGCAGCATGATTTCACAATATTCGAAGAACATCTTGTGATGTTACAGAATGCTTGGCTTTCTCTGTCTTCAAGGGCCCCATAAATGCTCAGTGGGGTTTAGGTCAGGTGACTGCGGAGGAAAGTACATGACAGCGAGCAATCCTTGATCTACTTTGGCCTTCCATTAATCATTACAAAATTTGCGTGTTTTGCGTCATCGTCATGTAGCAGTATGACTCATTCTTCAGAAGAAGCATCTTCACAGTGTTCTCAGAAAAGTCTCCTATTGGCGTCAGTATATATTCTATAAAAGAAATAACATTGTTTGATCGTCTGAGTTGGTCCTTCTGTCACTTCTTCAGTAATGAAAAAATACAAATTAAAACTTCCTAACTTAAATTGTGTTCTTTTCACTAATGAAGTGGCTTCAATATGACATTTCTCTGAATAATAATTTAAAACCAATAAACCAATATCAAGTCAAAGAAGGTCTAAGACCTTACAAAATCTGGTAAGGTGTCCTAGCTTTTGCACACCACACAGTCCCAACATATCCTGTTTAAGTATTTTCTTGGTAAAAGTTGTGCTTGGATTTATTTAGCAAACCAGTGGTTATTTGTTTTGTGATACCAGGTTGGTGCATACTGTCCTTCTGTTTGTTTGGCTTAATGTCACTATCAGCATCAATGGCCATTTAAGACTAGTACCCGGAGTAAACCCACATGGACACGGTGAGGTCATGCAGACTCCAAGTTGCTCCACTCTGGGATTGAACACAGGACCTTCTTGTTGTGAGACAGCAGTTCTATCCTCCGAGCCATCATACTGCCCAGCCTTTTATGGAAGATGGAGTATATCATGATGTACACGAGTTCTGTCATGCGACTCCCAGGTATTTAAATGGCTAATGGAATCAGTAATTCATTCCCACATGAAATCCACTTTGTGTAGTTCAGTTCACGTGTGTACTGTGTACTATTTGGCCAGGATTTAGTGTGAGCAGTGTGCATATATGCCAATGAAGCATAGATGCAGCACAGCAACAGTGAAAGATTTATCAACTGTCATTTGTAGCACGCTGGCAAGGAAAGCACATAAATAATATATGATAGTCCCTGCTTCTCTGCTCTGCTCTTTGGTTATCTGCAAAGTGAGCATTTAACCAAGCGCAGCAAGATAGCGTCCACAGGGAGGCTCACAAAAAAACTAGAAAGCATTTACCCTTTGATGGGATTGGATTGCTGAAAAAGAAGGCAGGCTACGTAAGTTTCAGTAATGCATGCACAGGTACTTATATAGCAGGATCTGGCCCACCGGCTGCCTTCAATCAGTGTTGGTAGTTTTTTTTTCTTCCGAATAATTATTTCTAGGAATAGTTGATTCTTTATTTTCCACACATGGCGTGCTCTAATAATCAGGACCGCTGAATACACACATACACATGATGCTAGAACAACTGGCAGAATCTCCGAAGTGCTGAAATTTTAGCAGCAACAACATTATGTAATCATCTGAATAGAGCTACAAGCCACTAAATACCGCCATACTGTGCAAACACCAGCTGTGCCATTCATTATCTCAAACAGCCTTAATATCCAGCAAGTCATCAACACTGAATGGAAAATGAAATATAAATAATCTATTTACATCTGTGCATGCGGTGTGACATCTCAACTTGTGGTGGTGATGGGTGCTGCTGTTGTGGCATTGTAGCCTAGCTGCTATCACAGATGGGTGACACCGTGGCTCGGTGGATAGCACTGTTGCCTCACAGCAAGAAGGACCTGGGGTCCATCCCAGGATGGAGTGACCTGGGTCATTTCTGTGCGGAGTTTGCATGCCCTCCCTGTTGACCCCCACGGTCCAAACAAATGCAGTGGGTGTGTGTATATGTATGTATGTATGTATATATATATATATATATATATGTTTTCCACATATATTATATATATATAATGGGAAAAATTAGAAAAAAAATCCAGGAAATCACATTGTAGGATTTTGAAAGAATTTAATTGTAAATCATGGTGGAAAATAAGTATTTGGTCACCCACAAACAAGCAAGATTTCTGGCTCTCACTGACCTGTAACTTCTTCATTAATTAGCTCTTCTGTCCTCCACTCGTTACCTGTATTAATGGCACCTGTTTGACCTCGTTATCTGTATAAAAGACACCTGTCCACAGGACACAAGGAAGAAAATTGTAGACCTGCACCAGGCTGGGAAGAGTGAATCTACAATAGGCAAGCAGGTTGGTGTGAATAAATCAACTGTGGGAGCAATTGTAAGAAAATGAAAGACATACAAGACCACTGATAATCTCCCTCTCAGCATAGTGTGTTACTGAGGGTAGCCTTTGTTACTTTGATCCCAGCTCTCTGCGGGTCATTCATCAGGTCCCTCCGTGTAGTTCTGGGATTTTTACTCACCGTTCTCATGATCATTTTGACCCCACAGGATGAGATATTGAATGGGGCATGAAGTGTACCAGACCTCTCTCATCTTAGGAGAGAGGACAATCAGTGGCTGACTAAATACTTTTTTGCCCCACTGTATGTATGTGTGTGTATATGTGTGTGTATATATATATATATATATATATATATATATAAAATTTTAACTGCTCAAAAAAAAGGGAAGACTCAAATAACACATCTTATATCTGAATGAATGAAATATTCTCATTGAATACTTTGTTCTGTACAAAGTTGAATGTGCTGACAACAAAATCACACAAAAATCATCAAATGGAAATCAAATTTATTAACCAATGGAAGGCCTGGATTTGGGAGTCACACACAAAAGTAAAGTGGAAAAACACGCTTACAGGCTGATGTCCACGTGATGTAATGTAAATGTCCTTAAAACAAGTCAAAAATGAGGCTCTGTATTGTGTGTGGCCTCCACGTGCCTGTATGACCTCCTACAACCAACGCCTGGGCAAGCACATGGAGGGCTGTGCGGCACTCCAAAGAAATGCCACCCCACACCATTACTGACCCACTGCAAAACCGGTCCATGCTGAAGGATGTTGCAGGAAGCAGATCGCTCTCCACGGCGGGTCTCCAGACTGTTCACGTCTGTACCACATGTGCTCAGTGTGAACCTGCTTTCATCTGTGAAGAGCACAGGGCGCCCAGTGGCGAATTTGCCAATCCTGGTGTTTTCTGGCAAATTGCCAAGGCATCCTGCATGGTGTTGGGCTGTGAGCACAACCCCAATCTGTGGGAACGTCGGGCCCTCATACAGTCCTCATGGAGTCGGTTTCTAACCGTCTGTGCAGACAACATGCACATTGGTGGCCTGCTGGAGGTCATTTTTGCAGGGCTCTGGCAGTGCTCCTCCTGTTCCTCCTTGCACAAAGGCGAAGGTAGCGGTCCTGCTGCTGGGTTGTTGCCCCTCCTACGGCCTTCTCCACATCTCCTGGTGTACTGGCTTGTCTCCTGGTAGTGCCTCCAGCCTCTGGACACTACACTGACAGGGGGGGGGGGGGGGGGAAAACCCCACAGCAAACCTTCTTGCCACAGCTCGCATTGATGTGCCATCATGGATGAGCTGCACTACATGAGCCTGAGGCCACTTGTGTGGGGGTGTAGAGTCCGTCTCATGGGACCATGAGTGTGGAAAGCACCACAACATTCAGAAGTGGACTAAAACCATCAGCCAGAAAGCATAGGTACTGAAGAAGTGGTGTGGGGCCCCACCTGCAGAACCACTCCTTTGAGTGTGTCTTGCTAATTGCCGATACTTTTCCACTGTTGTCTATTCCATTTGCACAAGAGCATGTGAAATTGATTGTCAATCAGTGTTGCTTCCTAAGTGAACAGTTGATTTCACAGAAGTGTTTGATTTACTTGGAGTTATATTGTCTTGTTGTTTAAGTGTTCCCTTTATTTTTTGAGCAGTATATATATATATATATTAAACTATAAATATGTATGAATAAAAAAAAATCGCCATTGATGCTGATGGCAACAACCCAAAAATAAAACAAACAAGCTATTACAGATGCTGACTTATGCTGAAATGCACTCCAAAGTGGCAGTGTAACTTCCATATCAACCTGGAATAACAAGGCACACCAAGTGGTGGCTTAACAGTGTTGCTAATGATTTGCTTAATGAAGTACGGCATATGCAGTCCTGTCCCACGTTGTGCATATTGTGACAAATTTATGGGTGGTGTCCTCCTAGTATAGAGGCATTAGTGGGAATAGCCTTGAATTAGATTTCAGATTTTTATGGCCCACCCTGTCCAATATTTGATCTGTGAAAATGATTATAATGAAACACTCCAGAGATGGGATTCCCCTTAAGATTGTAGAGGGGGCACGCTCCCCATATTCAAAAGGCACATTTAAAAATGTTAATGTAGTAATTTAATACAACTACAAAAAGTACTTTATGGCATTCCTAAAATGTATGTGCATGAAATACTTAATCCTTTGAGTGTTCCTGAGGGGCAAACCAAAATGGTTACATCATCCAAAATCTTAATAGACTTGTATGTTGTCCTTTTTTTTAACCTGAGTTGATTTTATATTGTGTTTTAAGCCAGTGCACAAATGTGGGATGAGTTTGCATAAATCTATTGTGGGTTGGATTCCATATACACTGGATACACTATATAGCCCATAGTTTGTTTCTGTCCAAAAATGACTCCAAAATATGTGAATACTTATGTCGAAGTATGGAAGTGTGTTTCCTCTTGCTGTACAACAGATTACACTCTTCCTATAGATTTGGGAACACGACCGTTAAGGTTCCAGGCAGTAGTGTAGAGAGTATGAGAGGCAAGGAAGCCCGTTACTGTTAGAATTCCACAATTTATTTCAGAGGTATCTGTGGGACACACGACCGCAGAGTTGCAGGTCAAGTGGCCATATGATTGGGACAATAAGCCTTTTGCTTACTGTTAGAAGTTGGGGGGGTTCCAATTGATTCAGAGGTATCTGGATGGAGATAAGGTCGGGGGCTCATGTTAGCCAAGAAGTTCTCCGGAATCAAAGTTGTCATGCTATTTCTCGTTGACTTTGTGTTGCAGGGCAGAGAGTTAACGAACTTACTTGTTAGGAGGTTGCAAAAGCTATAAAGTTTCATTATTGCAAGTGACCTAGTTGTTCAGTACAATCAAATCCCTTGTTACCACTGTGTGTCTGTAGAGATGTCAATCATGCCTGTGGCTTCATACTATTAAACCTGTTAGCTGTGAGTGTGGCTGAAATAGAGATGAGAGGCCAGTTTGCCAGAAATAGTAACATTGATACCTGATGAATGCTGACATAATGTGTTTTACTGAGCAGTACAATCACATTTACAATGACAAAACATGTAACGTAACGTGTACAGTTTCGAATTGGTTCATGACGTGTAGTGCATGAAGTCCAGTCTGTGATTGAAAAACAGCAAAGTCATTATAAGTCTTGGTAACGCCAATAGGGAGTTAATTTCCAGCCATACAAGACCAGACTATCTCTTGAATAGGGAGAGCCCTATATATCCCAAAACTGAAAGAGAAATTCTGTTTAAAATGGATATTTAGAATCACTGGTATAATCTGGAAAATGATATAACTTACTTGCGTTGTTGGGTTCAAATAACACAGAAAAATACGATTTTGTTAAGGTTAAGGTTATTCTGACTACTGCACATGTGTATCCCGCCACTACAAAGGGGCCAGGACTTGCCACCCTCCTCTCTGACACATTTACTAATATGGCGATTGGTTCTTTCCAATGATAGGGTGGGGCTTCTGTACTACAGTCCCATTCATATTTCAACCTCTTTATATAACATCCTCTGATTAACAGACAGGGGCTGTACATCATCCGGTGTTGCAAGTTTAAAGTAAGATTAAAGTGCCATTAATGACGGGATCTTGAAACTGGATAGGAGCTTAGTCGGGTAGAAACTTGATTGCTGACAAAGATCTTTGTCACCTTTTAAGCTTGGTGAGGGCTTTGGGGCGAGGTAGTCAGGATTTCAAGGTAAAATGCATCCTACTGAAGGAAATCCGTCGACTGCTATCACAGGTGTTGAGAGGTGAGAAAATATGGCGAGACAATGAGGTATAGATGAACTTTTTGGGTATATTTAAGCTTTCGTGTTTTCTCTGCAGCATTTGTGTCAGCAGATAGAGGTGAATGATCCCAGTCTAAAGTTATATAAATGTAGTTAGTAAAAAACGTTAGTCCTCATGTTTAGGAATAGACCAGCATATAAAGGCATTAGACTGTAATCCAATCATTGTACATGAAAGTCACTCTGGATAAGATTGGGCTAACTGTGAAGCTGATGGAATGGAAATATAAATAGAAACATTTACAAGTGGAGTTTTCATCGGAGAGCCAGATCTTGTTGTTTCTAGTCATATGGACAGCTTTCAGACATTTTTGCAATGACACCTGGATCTGATCGATTCCTGAGGAAGTGACGGGTGAGATCCTGCTTCAGTAAACCCCAATGGTCACATTTTGTGTGATTAGTTGCTTTTCACCAGAGCGAGCTGATGTTTGATAACATGCTCCCTGCATGCATGCTTCCTGCAACCGAAAAACTTGCTCTGATAAAATGCCTTCTGCAGTTCGAGTGGAGTTGATTTGTAGTTTTGATTTGATAGTTTGAGGTGTTATACATCGTGTTTGTTTTTTTTTTGTTTATTTATTTATTTAATTTAAACATCACGTCAGCATCACTGGCTGTTTGTAACAGGAGCAAGGCTATAAACGATATGCAGAGAGACACTTCGAACGATTATTTAGAGCAACCCATTAACCTACTGACTTTCTTTGGAATGGGATGAAACCAGAGTAAAATCCATGTGGAGGACATGGACAGAGTCCCAGGTCAAGCTAACGACTCTTACCCTAATATTGTCAGGTACAAATTCATGCTCTGTGACGTAAAGGAGAATTTTCTAAAGAATGAAGCAAGTCCATTGGCACATACTGCATTATGTGCAGCTCTGTCCGGTTTATTAGGTGCACCTACCCTGTACTTGGGCTGAGTGCCTATTTTTATCAGGAACATCTACCCATGTCTATAGTAGATGCAATGTCGGGGTACAGACATGTTTAATGTCCACATTATGTTCTGTGAAACAGGATGTTGACAGAAATGGGCATTGAATGGACATTACCATAGTTACATAGAGGTTAGACTAACACAGTTAGTTTTCTGTCATTCAGATGTGAATTAGATGTAGATAGGACAGGGTTTTATTTAGCTATTTATAAGGTTTTTATTATGTTTGGTTATGTTAATATTACTAATGTTAATATTAGGGGTTGCACAACTAGTAATTTTTACTAGTCGACTAGTCGTGTATTCGATAGGTAAAGCAAAAAGAAACTCGGAAGGTCCCTAATTAATTTTTTTTTGAATAGGGAACTTAAATGCTGATTGACAGCGGCAAAGAATGCATCAAATCAAATTTAAAATAAGACACATACGGTCTGTAAATTAAAATTCCAGCTCTAGTGCTTCCTTAGGCTGCTCTTTTAAAAATAAATAAATGTGCAAAATAATAGAACCGTGCAGTGATTTAATTTGAGCCGGACTCTGTCAGCACAAGATCCGGTACCTCTCATATTTGGAGCACATCTCCAAATCCAGCACCTCTAAAATAAAATGACAATAGCAGTTCTAATAAATGATTTTTAACTAAATGGTACTTGTGTGTAACCTCCTTTCCAAACACCCAATTGGCTCATCTTTTATGGTAACTGGTGCAATTAGATCATCAGTCACGTATTATGCACTCCCACATCAGGAGAGGTCTTTGGGTGGTATGGTTTGGAAATGGTAGAAATAGAAAATGTCCTAGTCAACTAGTATACCCCTAGTCTACCCCATAGCAACCCCTAGTTGCTATACTTTCAACAACTAACGCTTACATCCAAAAACATAGGTATTAGTGTGGAGTCTCCTGCCCTTGCTGCTACAGTCTCCACACTTCTGAGAAGGCTTTCCTCTACATTCAAAGCATTATTCTTTTAGACATGTTTTATTTTACTATATTTGCACACTAAAACCAAATAAGGTTTAGCCATTTAGGTAGACATTTGCAGGTCTGGCAGAAGAACATGTGACTCCTAAAAGGATGTTCAACCCCCTACATACACACCAGTATTTGACAGAGGGTCTCATACGCACAGACACACAATGGCAGGCAGAAGGGTGCTGGATACCAATGACCTCAGCCATCTGTTTCCTGCTGGACTGTAGATTTACTGTAGGCTGGTTTCCCAAATGTTGTGAAATATGCTGTTTGGTCAGGTAGGTGCTAACCAGCTTCAGATCGGTTTAGCTATGCAAGTATCAAAAAGAAAGTTGCCAGTATGGACAAATTTAGCAAAGCCTCCCTCTATACCAGTGATATGGCCGTTGTGCAAATAGGTGTTGAATAGAGATTTGGAGGTCGGTTTCTGGCTCTCTTTTTATTCTGTACATACACAGCTATAGTTCAGCACTGTACTAGATGTTTCAATAACTTCAAATTTTCTTGACAGCCCATACTGGATTTTTTTCTCCTTTTATAAAAACATTGTTCTCACATTCATGAAAACACATTCAATTAATTAAAAAAGCAAGTTACAATGTAACACAATACCTTGTGATCATATAGTGAATTTCTTGTATTGTGTTATACAGTCTGTGTAACATTTATCACAAAATAATCAGAGAGCAGTGAAAACCCTCATGTACCATTGTTAACAAAAAACCGAGGGCTCAGGAACAATTAGATGAAAACATAATTTGGCGGCAATTACAGCGATATTCCAACAATATCCTGCATAAAGTAAAAATAATACATGTGGATGCATATCAGTGAATATTAACACTTACACCTCGTGTCAGACTTGCTAGTATTCAGCACAAGTTTGTGCCAAATCAGTGCTAGAACAGTGTGGCCAACCATAGTTTAATATGGACTCAATCAGCATGGTTTTACTTACTTTGGATGAGTATTTTAAGTGCCACAAATATTTATTCAATGTGTTTGTTTGATATTGAAGGTCATCCATCCATTATTTATTTATATGAATGTAAAATAAGTGTGCATTTGCATGTCTTACCTTTGGAATTTACCAGAAGCACACAAGACAAAAACTGCAGGACCCAGCGTTGCCAACTTGGCGATTTTTGGTGCTGGATTGAGCAACTTTTCAGACTGTTCTAGTAAGTTATTTTCCAAAAAGTGTGTTTTTTTTTAAACTGGCAGCTTTAATTTAATAAACTAAAAAAGCCAAAAGATTTACTTTAAGTTCCTGAGGTTAGGGTTAGGTGTAGCATTAATTAGCTGCAGTAATGCGTCATTGTCATTCATGGTAATGGAAAGTCCTCACAAGGTTAGCAAGATGAACGTTTGTCATTGTCTATGATTTGCAAGCATCAGGGAGCCCTTATTAAAATGTGAGAGTGTCCCAGAACTTTGGGGAGAGGTGGGATATCTGCAATTGGACATTAGGCAGCATGTCAATATGACGTGATGATGTCACCAGTGCTGAATTTGAGCCGGAGTGGTAGTAGATGGTGAGGTTTGGAAATGGCGATAAAAGACATTGGATAGTCAGACAGTTAAGTTTTTTTTTATTGATATAGATAGTCTGTTTTGAAGGCTACTGTATTACGTCTTGCATTATGAGGACTGCTGTCTGTACATCCTGGGATTTTTCCACTCTATGCCCACTTGCCGGATCACAGTGTTCCTTTGCCTCATGTTTTACAAATTAAGCACTGGATGTCACAAATATGCAAATGAGCGCATAACATCATCTAGCGACCTTTAGCTACTTCAGAGAACTTTAGCTACTTTCCTCTGAAAAAAGTTGGCAACACTGGTAGGACCACAGCTGTGCATTACAGGCTGTTGTAATTGCAAAATATAGATTATCACCAATAGATATTCAGCTGTATAATAATAATAGTAGTAGTAACTTTGGTTGAATTGACATCTAAATTCATTGAGGCTATTTTGGCTTCATACTTTGCTTTACACCTACCTCAGCCTCTTTTTGATGTTCATCTAAGTACAAGTTTTTATTTAATTTGACTAAATAAAACAAAAGTTGGTGTTCCAGTCTGCCCCAGCCAAATTCCCCCCCCTTATACATCCCTAAAGTGGTAAAAGCATTGCGGAGGCCGAATTTGGCCAGGCCTAAGCCCCTTTTTATGCATTTACCAAAGCTCAGTGACACACTGAGGTAACCATGGTTCCACGAGATTGATCACAGTGAGTTAAAGTTGCTATAAAATAACGAACATCATATGGTATTATTATTAAACGTAAGAATTTCAGTCCTAACGTGAAGGGTATATGAGGACACGGATTGCTAACTAAAGAAATGTCTTCACAGGATTATTCCACTTATCTTTTTATGGCTTCCTTCTCCTTTTCCTCCATTTCAGGAGACACAAAAGGTCATTTTGCCAATCCCACAGGTTCACCAAACACAAAAAAGCACTTTCACAGATGAGTTATATTTGATGCTGTCTCTACAAAAGTATGGTAAAAGCTAGGACAATGCAGCCGTTGGAGCTTAGTCGGTCCCCGGAGATTCTGTAGTGGCATGGCGCTAATGCAGCAGTGGAGTAAGTGTGACTCACAACTAGATGAAAGGTTTGTAAATATAGTACTGTTGAGACCTATATCCTATCTAAAATGTCCCAGGCGACCTAGGTATGTGAAGCACAGGAATGCAGCTAATTGCTTGTAACATTTGGAAAGCTGGTCTTTTCTAAAACAAAAGGAGGCTGATTTTATTCAAGAAAGTCATATTTTCACAAGCAATCAAGAGTAGCTGTGAATATTTTGGAATGGTTTTAAGAAACTAAACAAACAAGAAAGCAAACAAAAAGGAAAAATGAATAGAAGGATTGCATAGAATATGTACATATGTACAGTAGTGCTTGAAGGTTTGTGAAACCTTTAGAACTTTCTATATTTCCACATAAATATGAACTAAAACATCATCAAATTTTCATAAGTCCTAAAAGTAGATAAAGAGAACCCAGTTAAACAAATGAGACAAATATTATACTTGGTCATTTATTTATTGAGGAAAATTGTCCAGTATTCCATATTAGTGAGTAGTAAAAGTATGTGAACTTCTAGGACTAGCAGTTAATCATCATTTCAGTCAATGGGATGACAATCAGGTGCTGATGCTCATCAGACTGGAAAAGGTTACAAAACCATCTGTAAAGAGTTTGGACTCCACCAATCCACAGTCAGACAGATTGTGTACAAATGGAGGAGATTCAAGACCATTGTTACCCTCCCCAGGAGAGGTCGACCAACAAAGGTAACTCCAAAAACAAGGCATGTAATAGTTGGTGAGGTCACAAAGGACCCCAAGGTAACTTCTAAGCAACTGAAGGCCTCTCTCACATTGGCTAATGTTAATGTTCATGAGTCCACCATCAGAAGAACACTGAACAACAATGGTGTGCATGACAGGGTTGCAAGAGAAAGCCACTGCTCTCCAAAAAGAACATTTCTGCTCGCCTGCAGTTTGCTAAAGATCACGTGGACAAGCCAGAAGGCTATTGGAAAATGTTTTATTTTTGTGGATGGATGAGGACCAAATAGAAACTTTTTGGTTAAAAGAAAAGCGTTATGTTTAGAGAAAGGAAAACACTGCATTCCAGCATAAGAAACCTTATCCCATTTGTGAAACATGTGGTGGTACTTTCAATGGTTTGGGCCCCTGTTTTGCTGCAGGATGACTTGCCATCATTGATGGAACAATGGAATTCTGAATTATATCAGATAATTCTAAAGTTCTACAGTTGGCTAAAGTCATTAACACAAAGCTTATTTTATAATAGTGTTGAAAAATCTCATTATTGTGAGTAATGGATTGAGAGTGGAAAACACTTCCTCTATTGGTTAACCAAGTGCAACCTGTGTTCTGGAGCATTCAATTCCTGTTTTGCTTTTGGTTGGCTCTTATAAACGAACCTTTTTAAGACCCATGGAGACTTATTTGCACTAACAATACAGTAGTGTAGATGTAAAGATAAAGAAAAACCTGATAAACACAGCGGAGATCTTCTCTGATCGAGAGCTATTGTGAATCTGAATCACTGAATCACTGTGTACTGAATTGTGAATCATGAACCGTGTTTCGGCTGAAACGAGTCATGTGGCTCGACTCAAACAAGTTTAAGCGCCGAGTGCCGAGCAAACGACGAGACCCGAGACATTTTTTCTTGTCAAAGTGCATCATAGTCCAGAGAACCGAATTCAACGAGTTCCGAGGTGGTCGAGAACCGAGATATCACTGTATCTTTGTCATGGAGAAGGTTGGATTAAAAGCTCATATTGCTAACCCTTTCCTTAACCATTCATAACTTTGAATAGAAGTTGGCTCGTGAGATACTGTTGACATTTCCCCTGGCAGGCGGGAAACGAATTTGGCACAGGTGCTTGAAAATGATACATACATAAATATTAAAAATGGGGTAGGGTTAGAGAACATTTACAGTATTCATTATGCTCCAGCCCACCAATGCTTATATTGAAAATTCCTTTATTTAGTCCTGGCTTGAACTTGCACTGTGTGGTACTTTTAATCTAATCAAAAGAGGCACATATTTAAGTTCTCTTATTATGCACAGTCGGATGCTTCTCAGGAGATGACTCACCCACTCGTTTAACCTAAGCCTCCGGCAGTTGTCTGCTTGATTAAAGAAGCTATTCGCTCCTTTATTCAGAGTATTTTATGTTGGCCGTCTTTCTTATAGATCTTATTTTCATCTCAAGCGTTCACTTTTTGAGACTTGTGGATATAAGAGCGTTTCTCACCAAGGAAACCGTGCGCAGTCATTCGCCTCCATAGATCAAGTGTATATTTATTTTCCCAAGAGAAGGATTCTTGCTATAAGGCAGCATTCATGTTAGCCTAACGCATTTAATCCTGGACTCGGGCTGTCGTCTAAATGATTAAACGCGAGTATTTTTAGGATTGCTGACTGACTCAAAATCCATGGCTATACCAGTTGGGAATTACAGGACTGAACGCTGAACTGAAAGAGCATCAGGGGTCACCTCGTAGATCTGCTTTATGAGAACCACAGGACCCAAGTGACAGATTTGTGCAGCAGGAGTGCACAGCCTAGAGGCTCATGGAGGGGGTGTCTGTCCCCCGTGGATACTGAGCGCATGATACCCCCTACACACACTCACACATGTCCATATACACGCACAGACCTGGCCATTACGTGATCAGCATATGCTCCAAGGACTGTTATTCGCATGTGACCACAGGGCAGGTATCAAGTGAGTTCATTTTCTGTTCAACAGACGCAGAAGCTATCGTAATTATATGAATTATAGACAGGTTGTCCTAAATCAGTGACTTATCCTTTATTGTAGAGATTGGTACTTGGTTATAATACCGGTATATGCACATTCTAGCTTAAACGAGAACGTGTGCTCTTATATATTAAGTCAGTTACACATTTGGTTGTTTACACATTTATTGTCAGTTAGTCTTTCAATAAAGAGAGAGGGAAAAACGCACTGGATGGCTTCTCATGCAAACGTTTGGCCACACCTCATGAGGAAAGAAATAAAATCCCAATAACGCCTCTGCCTCTTAGAAGTGCTAAAAGAAGCCTGGTATAATGTACCAGAATATAACATCAGAAAACTTCAGGACGGTCTCCCCAAAAGAGTTGAAGATGTGGTTAGTGCCAAGGGAGGTCACACTAAATATTTACTTTTGCCTGTAGAAGCCATTTCGTTCTGAAATTGATTTTATTTTTTAATTGTTGTGCACCTATTTTCTGTTTGTATGTTAATAGATGTAAAATGACATATTTTACAATTTCACAGACTGTACTCTGGACATTATGCAACATGTTAACTGTCTTAAAAGCTTGGGCACACGTGGGTCAAATCATGGCTTGTGTTGATTTTTCTGTTGGAACAATTTAACAAAAAGCTCTGTTTAGCCAAGGCCAAATATTTGCATAAGACTGTGGTGTATCATTAACTGTGTAGAACTGTAGACCTGTTCATCACAAAGAAAGCCATTGGCATCTTTTATTAAAATGTAATTCTGGCTTATTCTAGATATATATTATTTAACATTTATTCTGTATTATTATTTGTTGAAGTGTTTTATATTTATGTCCATATTTTTTATATCCAATTTGGTTGGTTATCTAAATGAAAAGAAGGAAAAACATATTTCGGCTAATTTTAATGAACAGGTTGCAAAGGCTGTGGTTTTTTTTTTTTTTTCCATCTAGACTAGGGGTTTCCAAACCTTTGCATAATTGACACCCAGGGCTATGGGGAAGGTGTCAAGCAAGTTCATTTTCCTTTTAATAAACACAGGACACATCCACCTGTAAAAACATGCAAGAGGTGGAAAACACCATGACTCAGCATCTGTTTACCATAGGAACTGACGCTGATCATGTAGCATCACATGAAACTCCTGATTCTTCATCCATTCAAATGACTTCTTTACACTGTGGAAACTGAAAGCCTTCCCACAATAGCCTCATTGTTATGTTATGTGACATCAAACAGGGTTATGTAAAGTGATCTCACGCCAATAGACCAGGATGTTCCCTTGTTTTGGGCCTTTGTTTTTTTTCTAAATATATTTGTCTCAACTATTTTTTTCTAAATTTCACTCATTTAGGCCTAGAGTTGAAATCAATAACAATCCTTAAAATGGAGAGGGATTATAGCAAAGACAGCTGGATTAGATATAGTTTGTGATGAGTTAATGCCCATCTCTGGAGCAGTTTTATGCATTCTATGCATTGAGTAACCTTTGTTTAAAGACCCTGTGGTTACAGCTTGGTTGAGCTGGGATTTGGATTAACAAGATTATGATTAGTAATTCAGACCACTGCATCATTTATGAATTTCTGAATACATTTACGTCATTTGGCAGATTCCCTTGTTCAGCGCAATTTGAGCTTGCAAACTTCAGAGGCAAGCACTGCACCTTGTGAGCATTGTGGCTTTGTTGTTAGGTACACATTATTTAAAGTACTGTGCAAAAGTCTTAGGCCATCATTAGGTTTGCTTGTTTTTGGTTTAGCAACATATTGTCTGATTGGATCCAGATCTTTCAAACTTGGATTCGTCACTCCATTATACTCTTTTCCACCGGTCTTCATTCCAGTCTTTGTGAGCTTTAGCATATTCAACCGGTTCTCCTTCTGAAAAAGTGGTTTCTTGGCTGCTACCCTTCCAAAAAGACAATCCCTGATCACTCTGCTTCGGACTGTAGAAGGGACAACTTGGAATCCCGATGAAGCTGCCAGATGCTGCTATTGCTCAGGACTTTCCAGTGTAGATTAAGTTTGTTTGTTACAAATTTCCTGTTTTTTTTCCAGATGGTATTCTAATAAAAAGCATTCTAATGTGGACATTACACCATTGCTAAAACAACAAATCTAACACTTTTGCAATGTACTGTGTATGTGCGTAGAAGGCATATACTCAATGTACCCAAATTCCTCAGCCATAGGTCCTATGGTGATCATCTTCTATAGATGGATGGGGTAAATAATGACTGATAGTATGCATACCAATTATGATCAGCAAATAATATTATTCAAAGTGCATAAGTATTGTAGATGTCAAAGTATATTCTATAATTCGTGTTTTATATTCTAAAAACATTCACGACAGAATTGTAGTAGTTGTATTACACACGTTATTCCACGTCTACAATTCCGAAGTGCATAATTTCTGATGTTTTTTTCCCCCCTCTCCTCTTTCTTCATTCTTTCAGAAAAGAAGCAAATTGCACTACCACATCGCAGTCATCATCAATTACCTTGGCCACTGCATTTCTCTCGGAGCCCTGCTGGTTGCCTTCATTCTCTTTATGAGGCTCAGGTGAGTTAAGGCTTTGTTAAAACACTTCTTTAGGGCTGTTTCTACTCAGAAGCGAGGACATTACTGAGTTTTCTTTAGCCCTAATACTGTGACTTGCAGGACATTGATTTGTTACGACTTGCCTACTGTTTAAAATCTACAGTCGATATGGTGGCAAGTTTATCGCCTGCGGCTTCTCTTTGTCTAATGCGGCGTCCTTGAAGTCATTTGTACGTGACTGGCAATGAGCGAGTAGAATGTTGGAATGTTATCTATTTATCAAAGAAGCTGTCTTCATCCTGAAGGGCTGATAGAGCTTTAAGACAAAATGTTGAACGCGACAAATTTTCTCATCAGGTAAAAAGCTCACTCACTGGCTTGTGAAGCATTTAGCTCCTACTGTCTTGGTAATGACACAACGACCCTCACATCCACAGAATGCTTTGCTGAATATAATGTCAGTCTCTGCTCTAAGAGTTAGAATTCGCATATGTGTCATTTCTACTGATACACAGCATACGCACAATGTGTGTGTGTGTGTGTGTGTGTGTTTGTGTGTGTGTGTGTGTGTGTGTGTGTATTTACATTCATTCATTTACATTCATGTCATTTAGCAGACACTCTTATCAAGAGTGACTTACAGTTGATACAGTCTTACAGTCCAAGCAATTGTGGGTTAAGGGCCTTGCTCAAGGACCCAACAGTGGCAGCTTGACAGAGGTGGGATTTGAACCCTGGACCTTCTAGTTCATAGTCCAGTAACCACTAGGCTACCACAGTCCACACCCACATATATATTTGAAAGTGTACAACCACTTCTAGATAAACTTTCACACCACTCTAACTCTGGCTTGTTTTCACACCTTATCACAACATTACCAATCTGTTATGTCTAAAAGATGTAAGATATGACGTTATTAGAAACATTGTTTTAAAAACATTACCCACTTTGAGACGCACTGGTGGGCTCAAGAGCAGATTGCTCGCTCTTGTAATGACGTCTTTCCTATTCACTGTACTCTAGTTACAGATGCGTTCTTGTTAGTTATGTAATAATGTCATGAAAAGACTGGACGTGCAAAAAGGTTTGTAAATTGCTGTAGACCCTACAGGTTTCATCTGTGTTTAATGCACTCCAGGCTTGAATCTGGCAGCCTATAGGAACCCAATTACAGACTTTTAAAACGAGATCCAGCAGGGAAGCAATTACACACATCCATAAGTCATATAATAGGTCTGAATGGGCAGTACACAGCGTAAGTGGGAATAACACAGGATTACTCTTTCTAGAAAAATAGGAGCTGAGTGTTTGGATGTATGTTATAGGTTACAGTGCTTGTGCTGTGCTTATTTGCATGCAACAGAAATATTGTTATGGGTACCAATATGGAATATTTCCCTTCACTCTTGTGAGAAGCCTGACAATGAAGGTGCTTTTGCACCAGACAGTTCTCGGGGCCATTTTCCATGCCGTCCCAATTTTTTCTCATTTGGGGTTGTCGACAGTACTCCATCAAAGCTGTCAAACCATTTGTCTATCGATTGTCTTTTAGGAGGACATGGCAGGAAATCGATGAACTGATTTGCTATGATGGTGGAAACACATTTGCCTGTATTGGTGGCAGTACCACTATTTTTTAAACCACCATGTTGCCTTGTTCTCTGCAGTTCTTTGCTGTTAGAAAGCTTTCTATAGGTTCTTTGGTATAGACTAAATGCAATCCAGATGTTGCTCTGAGCAATTTGTTAACACATAGTGGTCCAATGGTGATTCCATTCCATAGATGATAGGATAACTGGTGGCTGACAAAGTATGTATACCCTTTGCAGTTAGTAATTACACCCAAAAATTGACAGCCCAACATGGGTATTGGTATGGAGTTTCCCACATCTTTGCTGCTACAACAGCATTTGCTCTTATAAGAGGGCTTTCCACTAGATTTTGGAACATGACTGTGAGGTCAGCTTCTGATGTTAAGCACTGGCTAACTTTGGGCATTCCGGTACATTTTCAAGGTGTCTAGAGTTGAGGTTATGTGCAAGCCAGCCAAATTCTTAGTAAAAATGGGCAAATCAATTATCCATGGACTTTAAGGACAGCAGAGCAGAAAGTTGAACTGACTTGTTGGAAGCGGAAAACTATAAATGCGTCATACTGAAAGTCATTGGGATATCAGTACAACCCATTCTGCTGCCACTGTTTGTCTATGGACATAGTCCAAAAATGCAGAGTTTATATTAGCAATGTGTTACTGAAATAGTGGATGATTAGAAAGGGTGTCAACCAACATTTGTCTATAACGTGTATGTGACTTGTTGGTATCAAAGTAATGCTTAAGTAAAACTAATCATTTATTTACATTCACAGCATTTAGCAGACACCCTTATCCAAAGCGACTTACAATTGATACAGTCTTACAATCCAAGCAATTGTGGGTTAAGGGCTTTGCTCAAGGACCCAACAGTGGCAGCTTTGGCAGAGGTGGGATTTGAACCCTGGACCTTCTGGTCCAGAGTCCAGTACCTTACCCGCTAGGCTACCACAGTCCCAATTTATGTTAGGTAATTTCAAAGTTTCTTTTCTCAACCTGCCAGTCTCCAAAATGTCTTTTTCTGTATAGTTATGAATTCAGGCGAAATTTACAATGGCCAATTATGGCTAATTATGAGAAGTAATGAGGCAAGATATGAGCTTTTTTTCATGGCACATTTGTGGTGCTATTTCTAATAAGCGATTTTTTAAAGGGAAGAGTCATACAGGTGTGCGTAATCACTCCATTTTCCTGCTTTTAGTGCGTGCACAGGCTTTCACACTGGATCCATATATAGTTTCAGAAATGAGCCCTGAGATGATGCATTCAAAGCAAACCCGCCAAATGCCCTTACAAACTTCAGCCCACTCTTTTAGTGACTGTGAAACCCTGCAATTAAATGTTAAAGACCTGGAGCTCACTATAACCACAGAACACAGAGGTTAATTTCAACCTGACAACAGGCCAGTGGATTTTCTACATGATAATAAGGCCCTAACATGGAATTGGGATTTCAGCTTGTCCTCCCTCCTTATTTCCGAAGCTAAAATGTCCAGAATGTGTGCAAGCTCGTCACTGCACCTGCATACCTAACATGCTGTAGTATAGTAGAGGATTCCTGCTCGAAAGAAAAGATGGGAAATCTCAGAAATGTGCTTCAAGCCAACCTTAAACTCGAATTTTGTCTTCCACAAATATGGCCAGCAGCTCCTACAGTTTTCAGTTTCTCCAACTCATTTTCTTAGTTTGTCTCACTGTATTAACAGTAAGACAATTTTTTATGTATTAATTAATTAATTTTTGTCTCCAAATGCAAATAAAAATTCAGACTTCGAACATGGGCACCCTAAATAAAACACTCAGTGGTGGGATATTCCAACCATGACACACGTAATCCAGTCCAGTCGGTGGCGATAATGCTCCGATACGATATGCCAATCGCCATAAAATCCAAAAGAAGAACAACAACTGGAGTGCGATCATAGGCATATTATGTATATTATATTATGTTGTTTTATTGTTATATTATGTATATCAGTCTGTGGGTGCTATTCTGTTCTATTTTGTTCCTATGGAACTGTAGGAGCTATTAGGCGTGTAATAAGGTGTGTGTGATTCTCAACAAAAATAAATAAATAGTTGGGTGAATTATCTTACAATAACTGTGGAGGACTCGAAATAAGATCTATAAAATATTTGCCTAAATTATGACTAGTTCTTATGCCAACACCTACAGTGATCCTCATCAGGATGAAGGCACAAAGTGTACGCTCTGCAAACGGCTTATGTCAGTGTGATTGCAGATTAAGTTCAGAGGTGATTAAATGCAGGTTCTCTTGATCAGATTATCTCTGGATTACAGCCCTGTATTTCCCAGTCTGTCGATCTCCTTTTGACTGGGATTAGCCCCGAAACATAATTGTGTTTAGGTCTTTATAATCACTCTTGTGTAGAATGTAGTAACCAGGAGAACATCACCAGCTTTGGTGTTTAGAGCCTTGCCCTGTTACTAATTCCTAATCCACTGTTATCATGAAATCATTGCTCCTGAGGCACAATGGAGAAGCTAGGTCGTAATGTGCACATAGTTCTTATTTCGGAATGTACTGTGGGATGTCAAAGGGAAGCATTTAACTCGGATCATCGTGTTTCACGGAGTTATTGTGACTTTTAGGTTTTCAAAAGATTTATTTTACTGCTGAAGAAACATACTGTTTCCAACTACACAATAAAGCATAGCAGGAGGCAAGAATGATAATTTGATTGCAGTAGACATCTCAGGTAACAGTTATGTCAGGAAGAGGAGAAAATAGCACAGTTTAGATCATTACAGTGCAGCTCAGAGGATTTGAAGAAGTTACAAAGGGATATTACATATGATTGGTATTTACAATTGATTATGCACTTAAATAATTTTGTAATCCCTAGGGTGTGTTCATGCTCGGCAGGTTGGTTCGATTAAAGCAAACCCTGCAGTTTGATTGACGCATGAACGCAGCACAGGCCAAAAACATGTAAACAAACCAAGCAACGGGTGTGATGTTACAAGAAAAACACACAATTTGAACCCAAAAACCCTTAAAAACACACAATTTGATCTAGCATAAATATCATGATATAACAGTTACCAGATAAAAGTAATTCTGGTTATGTACTTACATTTACAGCATTTAGCAGACGCCCTTATTCAGAGCGAGTTACAATTGGTACAATCTTACAATCCAAGCAATTGTGCTTTAAGGGCCTTGCTCAATGACCCAACAGTGGCAGCTTGGCAGAGGTGGGATTTGAACCCTGGACCTTCTGGTCCAGAGTCCAGTACCTTAATCGCTGGGCTACCACAGTCCCACAAAATTGATACAGTCTTACAATCCGAGGAATTGTGGGTTAAGGGCCTTGCTCAAGGACCCAACAGTGGCAGCTTGGCAGAGGTGGGATTTGAACCCTGGACCTTTTGGTCCATAGTCCGGTACCTTAACCACTAGGCTACCACAGTCCTTGATTCTTTGAATCTCCAAATACTCCAGCATACATGTACTTTTTGTTATAATGGGTAAGCTGCTCTTTATGCATCGGTACTGGCAACCTAATCACCATCTCCTTGCAGCATGTGTTCTTTTGTGTGCAAAAATTAGGAATTCTATTGTAAATTACAAGCTGTCCAATCAGTAGTATTCATGATTTTTGTTTTTGTAAATACTTTGGTTCAAGGTTAAGAATTCTAGTGTGAACGCTAAGCGTACCAGGAATAAAATGAAGCAGTGAGTCAATTTTCTTCTTTGGTTTGGACTAAGTGAATCGAACTACAGTATAAATGCACCCTTAAGTGAAGCTTAACACAATTAATGCATGTAACACATTGAAGTGTTACAACATTTTTATTTTAAGATATTTTAAATAGTATATTGTATTATATTTAAATAATATTAACTGCTTTCTAAGATTTCAATAAATAAAAATGTTATTTATACCTAATTATACATGGAACTAAAGGTAAAGCTCTTTTAGCAATTAGAATATTTATTTCTGCCAAGGTGTATTTAATATGGAATAAATATTATATATAGATTAATTATTATATATATATTAATTATATATGTTTGTGTGTGTTGTCTTTACACATATTTCATTATTTACTTATTAATGTATTTAATTGGTTTGACAGACATACATACATAGTATATATTTATATATATTTATACACATACATATATATATATATATATATAATATATATATATATATATATATATTTATATATTATTTATTCACTATTCATTTTTCCCATTTGTTGACTAATTACATTTTTTTATTAATTAATTGCATTAATTACTTGCATGACTCTTCAATGGAGACTTGACTGAAGCCGAGTGTTATCCTTTTTATGCAAATGATGCCACACATGATTCATTTTAACTCTGATTCAATATGTCAGAGTTTATTATAATCAATGAAATATAATTAGCCTGATTAGATTATGCTAATGCAGGAATGAACGTTTGGCAGCCCGGTTTAATGAGTAAGTCCTTAAATAACGCTGGCGTGTCATTGCCTAGATGGTGATCTGTAATTTGAATATTCATATCTTCACAGGACCGGGTCTGAACAGCTGAAGGGAATATTGCATGTAGTCAGATAAAATAGAAGCCTTGAGTAAGCTAACATGTGAATGCAGCAGGCAGATGAGGCGGCAGCAGGGTTGACATGAGCCAGCTAACAGAGCATGAGCCATTTCTGCAGGCAAGGAGAAACGGAGCTGGGCGAATATTTCTCGCTTATCCATTCGAGGGGAAAAAAGTGGGTGAAAACCCAGTGAACGTTAACCTCGCAGGGCCTCAGGTCAGCACTGCAGTGGCAAACCGCTGCCTAGATCCGGTGTCTCATACCATATTTTTTGACATATAGATGGCTTTGGAGTGATGCTGAGCTGGGCTTGCGTGCTGTGGAATACATCATTACAAAATAGTGGACTGCAGAAAATACATCACAGTATATGAGCAGTTTACACAAATGGTAAACCTGTCTACAAGACACAGTATGTATCTCCGAAAATGACCTATACAGCATGCTTTTATGCTACTTTATTTGCTTTTATGGGCATCTATATGCTTACCTTATATAGAATGGGACAGGTAGTGTCCCTTGTGTTATTTGAGTCTCAGTAGAAGCTCTTAACTCTTACTGTTACTGAAATAATGCTGACATGGGCTCCCAAGTGCTGTCTAAATGCACGTAATAATCCGATAATTGCAGAAAATCAGATTTCCTCAGTAATCCGATCAATGAATGAACATGCACTTGAGTGATGCGATAATGGGAAAGAAAATTATTCATTTTCTCGAGTATATACTGCACTTGAGTCTCCAAGAAGTGTAGCCGTTTCACTGCCTTCAATTCCAGGGTTGCCAGATCCCGTGAGGAAAGACCCGTCACAGACGATGAGAAAAAGTCTTTATAATAGGTGGACCTGGCAACCTGTCAGTTTAGGAAATCGGGTAACTGCTATACATGCATCGAGTAATCTGATTTTTATCGGATTTCTTAATCTGATTTCTAGATCGAAGTATGCTGTATACTTGACCACTTGAATAAACTGCAGAAATCAGACTATGATCAGATTATTAAGTGCATGTAAATGCATTCGGTATCAAACATGAGGTAATTGGCGGTCTTGGAGCGAGATTTCTGTTTTTCCTATGATTCACAACTACAGAACTGTGCGTCTAGTATCTTTGAGTTAACATATTATATGTGGCACAGTAGAGGCACTTCACCCACATCATCTAAATACTATTAAAATCAGTTTATTTAGACCATTAAGTGCTGTGACAGTAGCAAACATCAACGTTGTAGCTGTTTGAAGCCCTGATTATCCCAGGGCTACATTTTGTCCAAGAGACAAGAGAGCATAATAGGCACTCTGGTGGGAGAAATAGCATTTTCTTGGAAATTTTCTTCAGCCTTGCTTTTGGAGTGATCTTTGTTGATCGACCACTCCTGGGGAGGGTAACAATGGTCTGAATTTCCTCTATTTGGTACACAATCTGTCTGACTGTGGTTGATGTAGTCCAAACTCTTTTAGGATGGTTTTGAAACCTTTTTCAGCCTGATTAAGGCATCAATGACTCTTTCTGAGGTCCTCAGAAATCTCCTTTGTTCGTGCCATGATACACTTCCACAGACATGTGTTGTGAACAGCAGACTTTGATAGATCCCTGTTCTTTAAATAAAACAGGGTGCCCACTCACACCTGATTGTCATCCCATTGATTGAAAACACCTGACTCTAATTTGACCTTCAAAATTATTTGCTAATCCTAGCGGTTCACATACTTTTACCACTCACTAATATGTAATATGGATCATTTTCCTCAATAAATAAATGACCAAGTATAATATTTTTGTCTCATTTGTTTAACTGGGTTCTCTTTATTTACTTTTAGGACTTGATGTGAAAATCTGATGATGTTTTAGGTCATATTTATGCAGAAATATAGAAAATTCGAAAGGGTTCACAAACTTTCAAGCACTACTATATATTAATCTACCAGTCGACCAAAATCATTAACACAAGGCTTATTTTATAATAGTGTTGAAAAATCTCTTTTCATGTGGTGAGTAATGGATTGAAAGTGAAAAGTAAAAGCCAAACATTTTACATATTGGTGAACTGCTAAGCTAACTGCAGCCTGTTTTTCCTTTCAGTTTCCTTTTGGTTGGTTCCTCTAAATAACCTTTTAGGAACCATGGAGACTTATTTGCTCTAAGAGTATAGGAGTGTAGATGTAAAAATAAAGAAAAACCCGATAAACATAGCCGAGATCTTCAATGAGCAAGAGCTATTGGGAATCTGAATCACTGTGTATTGAATCGTGAATCGAGTTTTGAAGGAGTCATGAGGCTCGACTCATACAAGTTTAAACAGTGCGCCGAGTACTGAGCAAACGACGAGAGCCATGACACATTTTTCTAGTCAAAATGTGTTGAAAAATGAATTTCACGAGTTCCTAGGTGGTCGAGAACTGAGGTACCACTGTACATATCATATGGTGTTTGCACAACCTCCATATCTCATTGATACATTTCACAGAATGTATTGTGGATAGCGATGCATACCTGTATAACAGTCTATATAGTATGTATGTATATTTGGCATGGTGGCACAGTGCTTAGTGCTTTCGCGGAGTTTGCATGTTCTCCCTGTGTCTGTATGGGTTACCTCTGGGTACTCTGTCTTTTGCCCATATTCCAAAGACGACTTGGCGAGTGACTAATTGGCGACCTTATGTATCAGTGTAACCTTGTGGACCCAGTGGATGTTCGTCTGGGTCCTAAAACCTCTTTTTTTATCCCGTTTGCTTCAACGAAGCAGAGATGAAATGGCTCACTAAATTTTGCTTCTCTTTTCTCAGACACAGCCAATGCATGTGATGCCCAACTTGGCTGGATGTCACCACAGGGACTTGAACCCTGGTCTATTATACTCTTGATTATTTTGTACTTTGTTTACATTTAATCTTGGCCTACATATTATTGTATTCTAATGTAATTCTCATATTTGTTAGCTTGGTTTAACCCTTACATTTAGCATCCAGGCTGCCCAAGGAGGTTGGGTCCCTTTTTAAGTCTTGGTCTTGCGAAAATTTCTTCCCTATAACGTTTGGGGAGATTTGAACCTACTCAGGCTTGGCTTTGAACCTACGTTTTTGCAAAGTTCCTTTGAGATAATGTTGTAAAAAGGGCTACATAAATAAATTTGACTTGACCACAATGGTGAGCCAGCTAGAAAGCTGGACCCAAGCAGCAGGCTACATTGTTTTCTTTTTTTTTTGTGCAAATTTTATTTCAATTTACTGTTTTTGTAATTTGCTGTTCACTATAATGTGTTTTTCAGCTCTCTGTCTTCAATTGGAAACAGGAGATGCTGCTTTGTTTGTGCTTGTGTTCCCCCATTACTTTAGCAAGAATAGAAAAACGTTGGATTGCGCTCTGATAGCAGTGACTCGTTGTAATTTTAACAAGCTTTGTCAGCCTTGATAATAATGCTATTAGGTAGGTGCGCATCTGAAGGTCTCGGTGCGGATCGAGCAAACGAAATTGCTAATTCCCAGTCTTTAAGCCATTAGTAAAGGTTAATAAAAGTCAATGCAGTCATTTGACCCCTTTCTGTTAAGACGTGGAGGTCCTTTGTGCTGCTATTTGTGGACCTTGCTGACGTAGGAAAGAAACACACTTCATTCTAACCCCACACTATACTCACTTGTTATCACACATTTTTTTATACTTGCTACGTCGACCAGCTTGACCCCTTTCTGGTTAAGACGTGGAGGTCCTTTGCTGCTGCTATTTGTGGGACCTGCTGACGTAGGAAAGAACCATGGGTGAGAGAAGAGAGCAGACCTCGAGCACATGTCCACTGCGTGAGGCGTTGACACTCTGCCAGCCTCCAGCCGGGCATGGCGTGAACGCAGGCCACCATCTCCAACAAAGCCCCAGTGTGAGCCGTTACCAGTGCATCTGCTCACCATTTGGGTTGTGAGGCGCACCGGGAGGCCTCTCCGTATGCTTCGCCTTGCCGCAGGAACCGCACAAAGCAGGCAGGAGGCTTAATTTAGGTTCCCCACAGAGAGCAAAAAAGCTACACTCCCTTATCACGCCTCTGCTGTCCCTGATATTTACAATTTCCTCATTTTTGGCCTTTGCATTCTCAACAGGAAGTCAGCAGGTAAGTGCTGGCCTGAATTGTATTGGTGAAAGGACCTCGGTTCTACAAAGAAACCTTGAGTGTGTTTACATGCACTTAATAATCCAATACCTGCAGAAAATCAGATTTTGTCAGTAATCCGATCAAGGAGTATACATGCACTTGAGTAATCAGTAATGGGAAAGCTCTGGGTTTGCATGACCAAGGCAATAATCGGATTTCTATTTTGCAACCAACCAAATAATCTCACAGAAGATGTGACTTAACTTCAATTTTTAATATTAAATAATCAAATTCTTCATTTTCTTGTGTACGTTTCAGAGTCTCCACAAAGCCTTTGATAGCCGTTTCGTGTTTAATTCCAGGGTTGCCAGGTCCCTCGAGGGAATCCCCCACCTGGTCTATGTAAAAAAGCCCAAAAGAAGCAAGCTCTAAGACCAAGCGGACCTGGCAACCATATTTTTTGACGCTAGCTGCTCTGCGCACATGTGCAGACTCCCATATCCGATTGAAATCGAGTAACTGGTATACATGCTTATGAGAAATCAGATTCTTCTTCTTCTTTCGGTTTCTCCCTTTATCAGGGTCACCACAGCGAGTTAAACGTTTCCACCTCACCCTGTCCTCCACGTCCTCTACTCTCACCCCAACTCCCTGCATATCTTCATTTACCACAACCAAATAACTCCTCTTTGGTCTTCCTCTCCGTCTCTTGCCTGGCAGCTCCATCTCCAACATCCTCCTACCAACATATCCACTATCCCTCCTCCGCACATGTCCAAACCATCTCAGTCTTCCCTTTCGAATTTTGTCTCCCAATTTTCCAACCTGTGCTGTCCCTCTGATGATCTCATTCCTAATCCTGTCCACCCTAGACACTTCTAAAGAGAACCTCAACATCTTAAGTTCTGCCACCTCCAGCTCTGCTTCCTGTCTCTTTGTCAGTGCCACTGTCTCTAAGCCATACAACAAGGCTGGTCTCACTACTCTCTTATAAATCTTTCCTTTCACTTTTGCTGCGACCCTTTTGTCACACAGCACTCCTGACACTCTTCTCCACCCACTCCATCCTGCCTGTACTCTCTTCTTTACCTCCTTTCCACACTCCCCATTTCCTTGGACAGTTGATCCCAAGTACCTGAACTCCTGGACCTATGAGAAATCAGATTACTGAAAGAAAATCCAGCTCTCTTTATCGGATTTCTTGATCTGATTTCTAGATCGGAGTATGCTGTATATATCACCACTTGAATAATCAGATAGCTGCAGAAACGCACTCCTTGATGCAGTATCGCCATTACTGCAGACGACAGACACTTTGCTCAGGTAAAAAGTGGCTCTGGGCAACCAATCAGAAGGTGACAGGCACTGAACAAGGCCCTTGGCTTAATTGTACGTCTCTCTGGTAACTTACCAGAGTTTTCCGAAAGCATATTACCGAGTATATATGCATATACGCCAACACATTATGACCATCTGATGATCATGTTGGCACTCTGACTGGTCTGTGGCTAACCAGCACCATACTTGGCAAAATGCACTGTGTTGTGAGACATGCCTCCTGTAATGAGCCATAAAAAATGTGTAACTTCTGACAGCAGCCCTTCTGTCAGGTTCGAACAGACTAGGTGGCGTTTGTTGCCCTCACACATCGATGAGCTAGGAGGGCTCATCATTCAAAAAATATTCTCCACTGGTGAATGGAATCAACTGAAAAGCCTCGAGCATTCAACGCATGTATTCTAAGCCTTCAAAAGTACTCTGACCTAGTCATCTAACCATAAGGCTTTGTGGGCTGGTAGGGGTGTCAGGGACTGTAGTAGCCTGGACTTAAGGGTCCAGCCTAAGGCACTGGACTTTCTTGGGATGTTTTTTTATGCTCGTTTCTCACAGGATCATGTACACTTCTCAGTGTTTCTGCACAGTTTGCTCTGTTCCCTGGTTACTTCTGATGCACCTGCTTGTGTTGCGAATACCACAGGAAATGCATGTCGCTGTCACATAAAAATCAGTTTTTCATTGTATGTTTGTGTGAGAGAGAGCGTGAGAGCACAGGGTAAAGAGGGGCTGCACACATCTCAAAAGTGAAGTAAGATTTGACCCCCATTTTAAAATAATTAATCTTTATAATAGCAATGGCAACAATAATAAAGAGAACAGATCAATATGCGCCAGTCAGTGCTGATTTTAAATAAATCTGAACATGGAAAACACTGCAGTATCTTGGCTATGTAGTCAATGCTGGCACACCTGTGTGTGTGTATATATATAATGTATTTAGGGAGGTCTTTTTCTCTCCTAGACCACCCTTCTGCCCTACTGGTTCCAACCCCATTGCCATCCAAATGGGTTGGCGCCTGGGTCCTAAAACCCCTTTCAGAGGTTTGCCAGTTGCTGTTCAAGCCAGAGTGACAGATGAAACCCAGCATTGTGGGCACGGGCTCAGTCTTCCCTTAATTCGAACATCAACATTTTATCCACACGACCTCAAGAAACCACAGATACACAGCAAAACCAGGGTTTTTAACATTAATTTTTTCCAATCTGCTAGTTAAAATGGGTGAACATGCAGGACATTATTGAAAGTGTAAACTACAATGATGCATGTCTTACAATATGTTTACATTGGGTAGTGATTCAGGGATTATACGATTTTAAAATGACTAATCCTGACAGTAAGTAGCATAAGAACAAGAACAGGACACCATTAAATCGGACGCATCATCTTCATCATGATAAGCTGTTCACTTCCAGACAGTACACCACCTGGGGCATGTCATCTGTAAATATCCATTAACCACTACAGCCCCTCATAATCTCTCCTCATTTCCTTTTGTTTATTTCTGTTGATTTGTACTTACACCGTTCAGCCATAACATGGAAAAAAGTGACATGTGACGTGAGTAACACTGACAGTGTGATACTCTGCTGGGAAGCCTTGGGGCCCTGGCATTCATGGAGATGTTACTTTGACACACACCTATCTAAGCATTGTTTACCAAGTATACCCGTTCATGGCAGCGGTATTCCCTAATGTCATTGGCCTCTTTCAGCAGGATAATGCGCCTTGCCACACTGCAAAAACCGATCAGGAATGTATTGAGAGTTCAAGATTTGGCTCTCAATCCGATCTAGTCTTTGGATGTTCTGGATAAAGTCAAGTCAGATTTATTTATATAGCGCTTTTACAATGGAGCATTGTCTCAAAGCAACTTACAAGTTTAGATTATCTCCTAATAACTACGTCCAATCCCAAATTGAGCAAGCCTAGGGCGACAGAGGCAAGGAAAAACTCCCTGAGTGTTATAGGAAGAAACCTTGGGAGGACCAAGACTCAAAAAGGGACCCAACCTCCTTGGGCGGCGTAGATGATAAATCTAAGAGCAAAGAGTCAAAGTTCGAATAAAATGTGAAGTATGCACATCGGCATTAAGTGGCCCGGGTATGGTGGGGCTGGAGCTGATGACGGAAGCAGCTTGGGTGGAGCTGCAGCGGATGAACATCATGTGGGGCTGGAACTGGTACCGGAACACAGCTCAGAGAGAAAACAGAAGATGCAATTAGTTATTGATTAAGAGCACAGTGTCTATTAACAATCACTGATGCCATGTCAATCACTGATGCCAAGTGTAGCATGAGACCCCGGCAGCATTAGCTATAGCAGCATAGCTAGAAAGAGGAGAACTGGTAGAAAACACAGCCAAGAGGGATCACATGAGACATTGGCAACCCCACGGGAGGCAGAAGACAGCAACCCAACGTCTCTGATCACCATAAGACTCCTTTGACTATACCCCCCCACCCCCCCCCCCCCCCCCACCCCCCAGTTCGCCCTTAAGTTAAGGTAAGCATGCACGAGTCAAAGATCACGAGGACCGAAGCCCAGTTCAGCAAGACCCCGCCCACACGAACTCACTCCCGGCTAGCGGACAAGGCAGGCAGGCCATCCACGGAGGCTCCATTTCACAACACTTTCAAGAGGTCTTGTGCGTTCAAGTCTCCGACAGGTCAGAGGCCTTGGTGGCTCAAGGGGGGGACCTATAAAACATTATGCATGTGGTTTTAATGTTATGGCTGAAATCGGCGTATATAGTGAGAGCACACACCATGTACAAGGGATTGTGCCGGTTTGGATTTTTTAAACAAAGAATTATTTTCTCAATCACCATGGTCATGCCATGAAATGGAAGATACAGACACTAGCATGTTATCCATTTTACCAATGGCGAAAGGAACTACAGAAAAAGCACCAGTCACCCATCAGCAGTGAGCAGTCCCTATAATATCACTAAAAGCAGCACCCCGAAATATTGAGCATCGTGGAAATTCTGACTCATGGCTCATTTGTATAAATAAACAAGTATGTACCGGTTGCTTAAAAATAAACGAGTAAATTAAAAAAACTAAAGAGCATTCCTCGCAAGTCCCCAGGCGCAGGGACAAATCAATATCACGGCCACACAAACTCTGCGATGCATAATTGACAACACAGCATTCCACAACATCACCTAAAGACACACACATAATCTCTGATGCATTCGAATAACAACTTTGGTAAAAAAAAAACTAATAAAAATGCCAGCGACTGTACTGATAAGATTTATGCACTCTAAAAGACGTGCGTTGAATATCAGTGTTTTGGAAATGCAGTGTAAATGGGTACACTTCAATAACTTTAGCACACCATGTAAGAAGTACACAAAGTAGGAAAACATGGTCTCCATTGAAACAGAACAAGCCCTAACGTTTGCGTAAGACTCTCTTTACTTACATTTGCATTACCTTTAGATGATGCCCTTGCCCTATCCAGAACAACTTCCAGAAGTGCTTTTGTATTCTTCTTAACAGACATTACCTCATGCTAGTAAAATAGCCAACAGCCCAAATATTTTGAGCAGATGCTCTTATCCAGAGTGACTTACCACTGATGCGTTCATACAAAAAATAAACATTCAAATTAATTGTGTGTTAACAACCTTAATTATGGGCCCAGCCCTAGTAAGTGAATAAAATCTACTTTATTGATTTTATTCCTCATTTGTTTATCACTTCCACTTAGTATGTAGAAGCACTTTGTAGTTCTACAAATACAGACTGCAGTCCATCTGTTTCTCTGCATACTTTCTTAATTTCCTGTACCTTGTTTTCTAATGGTCAGGACCCCCACATTACCACCACATACCAGGTACTACAGTACTGAGTGCTGCTGGAGTTTTTAAACACCTGAGTGTCACTGCTAGACTGAAAATAGTCCACCAGCATCCTGTGAACACTGATGAAGAATTAGAGGATGACTAACACGCAACAAGAGATTCAGTCTCTGAATTGACATCTACAAGGTGGAGCAATAAGGTAGATGGCTAATAGAGTGCACAGTGAGTGAACACAGTGTTTAAAAACTCCAGCAACACTGCTGTGACTGGTCTACTCATACCAAAAGCACACACACTAACACACCACCACATCAGGGGCACCGTGGTGCTGAGAATGATCCACCACCAAAATAGTACTTGAACTGTGGAGGTCCTGACCATTAGAGAGCAGAGTAAATGTGACAAATATGCAAAAAAAAGGGGGAAAAAAATCAGTTTCCTATTTTTTTGCATGTTTGTCAGACTTAAGTGGTTCGGAACATCAAACCAATTCAAATATTAGTCAAAGACAACACAAGTAAACACAAAATGCAGTTTTTAAATTAAGGTGTTTGTTATTAAGGGAGAAAAAAATCCAAACCTACATGGCCCTGTGTGAAAAAGTGATTGCCCCCCTCCTTTGTTAAAACATAACTTAACTATGGTTTATCACACCTGAGTTGACTGTCTCTAGCCACACCCAGGCCTGATTATTGCCACACCTGTTCTCAATCAGGACATCACTTAAATAGGACCTGCCTGACAAAGTGAAGTACACCGAAAGATCCTTAAAAGCTACACATCATGCTGAGATCCAAAGACATTCACGGAACAATTGAGAAAGAAAGTAATTGAGATCTATCAGTCTGGAAAGGGTTATAAAGCCATTTCTAAAGATTTGGGACTCCAGCAAACCACAGTGAGAGTCATTATCCACAAATGGCGAAGACATGGAACAGTGGTGAACCTTCACAGGAGCAGATGACTGACCAAAATTACCCCAAGAGCACAGGGACAACTCATCCAAGAGGTCAGAAAAGACCCCACAACAACATCCAAAGAACTGCAGGCCTCACTTGCCTCAGTTAATGTCAGTGTTCATGCCTCCAGCATAAGAAAGAGACTGGGCAAAAATGGCCTGCATGGCAGAGTTCCAAGACGAAAACCACTGCTGAGCAAAAACAACATTAAAGCTCGTCTCAATTTTTCCAGAACACATCTTAATGATCCCCAAGACTTTTAGGAAAACATTCTGTGGACAGACGAGACAAAAGCTGAACTCTTTGGAAGGTGTCTGTCCGATTACATCTGGCGTAAAAGTAACAGAGCATTTCAGAAAAAGAACATCATAGCAACGGTAAAATAAGGTGGTGGTAGTGTGATGGTCTGGGGCTGTTTTGCTGCTTCAGAACCTGGAAGACTTGCTGTGATAAATGGAACAATGAATTCTGCTGTCTGCCAAAAACTCCTGAAGGAGAATGTCCAGCCATCTGTTCGTGACCTCAAGTAGAAACGAACTTGGGTTCGAACTTGCAGCAGGACAAGGATCCAAAACACATCAGGTTTGACACAGTGACATGAGTTCGAGCCACCAGTCAGCAGGGTGCAATCACAATCACATCCACTGCCTGTAAAGAGAAGTGACATGGCTGATGAATACAGACTGTCAGATGCCATTGCTCCAATTCTATTTGTGCTCGTGATGGCGGTCCAGGAGACCTGCCAGTACTCCACATGTCATCAGACCTATTTACATTGGCAGTTACCAAACAAAATTTCGCACGCAGATGGGCATCAGTGTTACTCCACTCGACACACAATGCAGAGGTGTTAAGCTTGATTGACAGACGTTTATTTATAGGCATAAACATGCCAATGGTCCTCTTGTTTTTATGAAGCTTGTCGCATCTCCACTGGTGGCATCTCAGTTGCAGCTATTACTGTAATTATTAGATCTGGGCAGTTACCTGAGTAGAAGTGCTCATGTTACTAGTATATATTAGAGATAGATTATAGAGGCCGGTATTCAAAAATAGTGGAGAAAATGCACAGAAACCTTTTCCTGCATTTCAACTTGCAGCTCATGAACTGGAACTACCAAGTAACTAAAAACAGAGAACATTCTTTGAATGTGGGTCCATTTATGAGAAGAAAAGCTTTGATTCTAACATTACAACTTGCTGTTCTTAACTGCGACTGGGATGAAAAACAAAAAGATGCTGCTACCATCTGCATTACACTAACATTGTTTAGTTATTGTTTACACAGTTTTTCTCCTGAAACAAGATGACGCTGTTATCTGGTAATAAATGTTGTTGTTAAGTGAAATAGCTTTTAATTAATTTTTTATTTATAAAAAAAACATATTGTGGAAACAGTGCATTTAAAACTTAATTAAATGTACATTTAAGTTCAGCAATGTTGTGTCTCATTTATTATTATTAGTTTATTCCTTGTAGAATCGGGCAACTTTTTTCCTGTACGATCTTTGGAAAATTATGAGAAGTTGCCTGGACCAATATGGCGACAACGTTGACGCATGATCCAGTGGTCAATGCGGTGTCTAGGTACAAAGTGAAAAAAGTGTTTCCCCCTTTCTGATTTTCTTTTTTTTTTTGCATGTTTGTCACACTTAAGTGTTTCGGATCATCAAACCAATTTAAATAATAGTCAAAGACAACACGTAAACACAAAATGCAGTTTATAAATGAAGGTGTTTTTATTAAGGGAGAAAAAAATTCAAACCTATATGGCCCTGTGTGAAAAAGTGATTGCCCAACTGCAACCAAGCATTAACTTGCAATGAGTCTTTTACAGCATTGTGGAGGAATTTTGGCCACTCATCTTTGCAGAATTGTTGTAATTCAGCCACATTGGAGGGTTTTAGAGCATGAACGGTCTTTTTAAGGTCATGCCACAGCATCTCAATAGGATTCAGGTCAGGACTTTGACTAGACCACTCCAAAGTCATCATTTTTCTTCAGCCATTCAGAGGTGGACTTGCTGGTGTGTTTTGGATCATTGTTCTTCTGCAGAACCCAAGTTCGTTTCAGATTGAGGTCATGAACAGATGGCCGGACATTCTCCTTCAGGGTTTTTTGGTAAACAGCAGAATTCATTGTTCCATTTATCACAGCCAGTCTTCCAGGTCCTGAAGCAGCAAAACAGCCCCAGACCATCACACTACCACCCCCATATTTTACTGTTGCTATAATGTTCTTTTTCTGAAATGCTGTGTTACTTTTACACCAGATGTAATGGGACACACACCTTCCAAAGAGTTCAACTTTTGTCTCATCAGTTTACAGAATGTTTTCCAAAAAGTCTTTGCGATCATTAAGATGTGTTCCAGAACAATTGAGATGAGCTTTAATGTTCTTTTTGCTCAGCAGTGGTTTTCGTCTTAGAACTCTGCCAAGCAGACCGTGTTTGCCCAGTCTCTTTTTTATGGTGGAGGCATAAACACTGACCTTAACTGAGATAAGTGTGGCCTGCAGTTCTTTGGATGTTGTTGTGGGGTCTTTTCTGACCTCTTGGATGAATCGTCGCTGCGCTTTTGGGGTAATTATGGTAGGCCGGCCACTCCTAGGAAGGTTCGCCACTGTTTCATGTCTTCGCCATTTGTGGATAATGGCTCTCACTGTGGTTCGCTGGAGTCCCAAATCTTTAGAAATGGCTTTATAACCCTTTCCAAACTGATAGATCTCAATTACATCAATTAATCTCAATTGTTGCTGAATTTCTTTGGACCTTGGCATGATGTGTAGCTTTTAAGGATCTTTTGGTGTACTTCACTTTGTCAGGCAGGTCTTATTTAAGTGATGTCCTGATTGAGAACAGGTGTGGCAATAATCAGCCCTGGGTGTGCTTAGAGACAGTGAACTCAGGTGTGATAAACCATAGTTAAGTTATTTTTTAACAAGAGGGGGCAATCACTTTTTCATACAGGGCCATGTAGGTTTGGATTTTTTTCTCCCTTAATAACAAACACCTTCATTTAAAAACTGCATTTTGTGTTTACTTGTGTTGTCTTTGACTAATATTTAAATTGGTTTGATGTTCCGAACCACTTAAGTGTGACAAACATGCAAAAACATAGGAAATCAGGAAGGGGGCAAACACTTTTTCACACCACTGTATATTATGTCTATCTTCCAGTCTGTGTCTACCGTTTTAATGGCACAGTGAAGGTAGAAATGTTTAGATCTCATTTTATACACCATGGAGCCAAAATGTTTTGCTAAATTCACTAAAATTGTCCAAAATTTCATTTACAAATGTGGGTATTAGTATAGAGTTTGTACCACTAGTTTGTATAGTTTGTATAGAGTTTGTACCACCACTTGTCACTAGATTTTGAAACATGAGTCTTATTTTGGGGATAAAAGGCCCTGACTAAAAGCTGGAATTCCAATTCATGTCATATGTCTGGAGTTGATATCAGGGCTGTGTGCAAGCCAGCCAAGTTCTTCATCAGCGTTGGCAAACAATTTTTATAGACAGAAATATTTTTTATGGGCTTATACACTGTGCATAGACAAAGTTCAATGCATTCTAAATTCAATTAAGTACATGTAATTTTTACTAGGGCTTTGTAAAAAGGAGCACGTTGCTGTTGACTGTAAGCAGTCTCGAGAGGGTGAGAAATCCACACACTGAAACAAATAAAATGAATAAAGACATCAAGTGCCCTCACTTTATGCTAAACGCATCTGTCAATTCTTTGAAAATATGATGGAGAGGTCCAAGTTCTATATTGTAGTCATTGCATCCCCAGTGCTCTGCTCTGATGCTCTTAATTGAACTGCCCCAACAAATTACTCCTAAATAGAGCGGGCAGCTTTTCTATGTCCAGCCTGGGAGCATTTTAAGCCCTTACTGTGAATAGTTCCATTATCAGAAACAAAGATTCTTAAAAAGATTCTTAAAAGCTACACATCATGCCGAGATCCAAAGAAATGCAGGAACAATTGAGAAAGAAAGTAATTTCTAAAGCTTTGGGTCTCCAGCGAACCACAGTGAGAGCCATTATCCACAAATGGCGAAGACATGGAACAGTGGTGAACCTTCCCACTAGTGGCCGACCGACCAAAATTACCCCAAGAACACAGCGACAACTCATCCAAGAGGTCACAAAAGACCCCACAACAACATCCAAAGAACTGCAGGCCTCATTTGCCTCAGTTAAGGTCAGTGTTCATGCCTCCAGCATAAGAAAGAGACTGGGCAAACATGGTCTGCATGGCAAAGTTCCAAGACGAAAACCACTGCTGAGCAAAAAAAACATTAAAGCTTGTCTCAATTTTTCCAGAACACATCTTGATGATCCCCAAGACTTTTTGGAAAACATTCTGTGGACAGACGAGAGAAAAGTTGAGCTCTTTGGAAGGTGTGTGTCCCATTACATCTGGCTTAAAAGTAACAAAGCATTTCAGGAAAAAGAACATTAAACGAACTTGGGTTCTGCAGCAGGACAATGATCCAAAACACACCAGCAAGTCCACCTCTGAATGGCTGAAGAAAAACAAAATGAAGACTTTGGAGTGGCCTAGTCAAAGTCCTGACCTGAATCCTATTGAGATGCTGTGGCATGACCTTAAAACGACTGTTCATGCTCGTAAACCCTCCAATGTGGCTGAATTACAACAATTCTGCAAAGATGAGTGGCCAAAATTCCTCCACAACGCTGTAAAAGACTCATTGCAAGTTAACGCAGACACTTGGCCGCAGTTGTTGCTGCTAAGGGTGGCCCAACCAGTTATTAGGTTTAGGGGGCAATCACTTTTTCACACAGGGCCATGTAGGTTTGGATTTAGGAAAATAGGAAATAAGGAAAGGGGCAAACACTTTTTCACACCACTGTACATTAAGACAGCAAATCATCTCGCTATCTCTCATGGTTTTTTTGGGCGACCCAACGCAAGGTTGTGCCCCAGTTTAAGAACCGCAGGGCTATATCATGTTACGCCAGGGCTGGACTTGGCCCTGTGCACTTGTTTCCATGGCTAGTCAACCTAGCTCCCACCCCCTTAAGTTTCCGTGTATATCTCCAACATTGCATTGTTGTTTAAAATAGACTTACCTGCGCCTCCGTCCGGTGTGCTGTCTGCTTTTGCCGCACACGGCCGTCGTGCCTTACAACGTTGGTGCATTGCCAGTCAACTTTTTTTCCTTCATGCACTCGTACAGATTCACTTGTTCTGTCACGATTAAATAAGGAATCAGAGTCATATCGGCTGCATCAGAGATGATTGCATGCGCTTATGTGGGTGGAAGGCCATGTGAGCCGGATACAGAGCGAGTAGGGAGATGCACAAGATAAAAGCGAGAGATGAGATGCATGGCCTTCCATTGATCGTGGCAAAACACAAAAGCAGGCTTGATGCAGAGACAACAGAGAAAACAGCAGAATAAAAGAAGTGATGCAGACAAGACAATGTAATGAAATAAAATCTATTTGCAAATGACCCAGTTTGTTTTTAAGGTTGCCTTTATACAGTCTAACCTCGGCAGGACGGATTTTCCTCCGTGCACAAGCTCGGTTCTCACCCCCGCCATTCTTGAAATGTGACAAATGTCTTGCCAGCAATGAAATTCTACCCTGTTAAACCGCCAAGTTTTCAGCCGACCGGTCAGTAGGTGTCACTTCAATCCTACTGACAGGGTCTTCTTCCCTGCTCTCTCCCCAGCTCTCAGCTCACCTTGCTGGCGGATCTTGACCCTGTTCACTCTGCTGATGCCTCGCTGCTAATTGTTATTGCTCCATTGATGTGTTAATCTCGTTGTCAGTCTTTTAGTACAAGTTTATGTTCATTGTAAAGGTGATTCATGAGGGCTGCTCAGTAACACATATTGTCAGCATCAGGTATGAAGGTCACTGCCTTTCTCTAGTTTTTTTTAACCTTGTTAAGTTGCCAAACTCGCCTCTAGGCAAATGAAAAAGAGGTAGGTGAGATAACGAGGTTAGACTGTACTTGTAGTTTGGGTCAGTCATTAGTTCAGAATATCACTCACTTTGCAAAAAACAGTCAAAAACATACCTTAAGAGTTGACATATTCACTGCATCATGTAGACAGATAGGATAGACTGCTGCATGCAGCATGGTAGCATCACAAATCAACAACGTACAGTATTGTACAAAAGTCTTAGACCACCATTAGATTGTTTTAGCAATGGTATAATGATCTTATATAATTATGTCCAGTCATTTTATTAGAATACAGCCAGAAATGTATGCAGTATTTTTAAAAAACTGCTTCTATAGGCTACAGTGACAAGTATTGAGTATTCAATATGCCAACTGACCCTTCTACAGTCTAAAGAATCTTGATCAGGAATGTCTTTTTGGAAGAAAAGCACTTTTTTGGAAGGGTAAAATGGCTAAAATATGCTAAAGCTGTGCTATGCTGAAGAAAAGGGTGGAAGAGAGTATTATGGAGTGACGGATCCAAGTTTGATCCCAAACGTTGCTAAAAGACTCTTCTTCCCAGTAGGTTTTTGGGTCGTAGACAACAATTCAGTTTGCATAGATAAACACATCTGACGATGCATTTGGGTCCTATTGAGGACTTTTTGAATTTCAATGCCTCCCCACAAATGGTATTGGACCTCGAGGCCATAAATCAAGGCAAAATAAAAAATCAGTCTCAAAGCTACAATGACTACATATTCCACATTTAAGACGTTAGAAAATAGTCATGTAGAAATCTCATATGACTACAGTTCTGTGAAAAGGTCATAGTCCACCATTATGTTTGTTGTTTTAGCAATGGTATAATGACCAACATATTGGCGACATTTGGACACAATTTCATCCATCACTCCTCACTAAAGCTCCATGAGCTTTAACATATCGTAGCATATTTACTCTGCTCCCCTTTTTAAAAAAGTGGTTTCATGGCATCCCTTCCAAAAAGAGATTCTGATCAAGCCAAATTAGGCTGTAGAAGGGTCAGCTGGCATCCTGTTGAAGCTGCCAGGCGCTGCTATTGCTCAAGTCTAAGGGGAGCTCATGTTAAATACTTGGCACTGTAGCCTATAGAAGCTGTGTTTTTAATACTGCCTACAAATTTCATGTGTTTAATGGTTGTTATATAACAGAGACTGAGAAAGAATTGTATATGGTCACTATACCATTGGTCAAACAATGGTATGTCTAATCTCAATGGTGGTCTAAGACTTTTGTACAATACTTTGTTAATAAAGAGGTCACTGAAAAATACTGAAACATTTGAAATGTAGACTAACCACATTAGTGTTACACACATATATATATATATATATATATATATATATATATATATATATATATATATATATATATATATATATATATATATATATGCTGTATATATCATAGTGTAGCATGGCTACACTAGTCATAATCTCAGTGATTATGTTTTTTTTTCAATGCCGCCATCAGCATCAGTGGCCATTTCAGCGACACACACAAGGCCACATCAAGACCAGTCACATATATACACTCAAGTCAATGCCAATTTAGCATAATCACTTAACCTAACATGCATGTCTTGGGACTATGGGAGGAAATCAGAGTACCCAGAGTAAACCCACGCAAACACAGGGAAGACATGCAGACTCCACACAGAAAGGACCCAGTCTGCTCCACTCTGGGATTGAACCCAAGACCTTCTTGCTGTGAGGTGGCAGTGCAATCCATCGTGCCGCCCCTGCTAATAATGTAATGTATTTCTCCTGAATTATGAGCACCAGCATGTTTAAGCCTTCTTATCCACTCAAAGGTAAAGTGCAGGCTTGAGTGTGTTTGAGAGACGCGAAAAGACATTTTGCATATAAAAACAAACAAGATGGTGTGTTAAATGCTTTTTCTAGATGCATGAATAGATCAAACAGCAGGAACCTACTCACCCATTTGTTGGTGAAACATAGTGATTGAATATTTACGCAACCATGTGAATAAAAAGCAAAGCTTTTTGGGACATGAATCAGCCTTGGTGTTTATGCACAAACAGACAATCTCATAGGACCTTTTCATAATGTATCAGAATAAATGTGCCAAGCCGCCTCCTGCAGTTTTTTGGGCGAATGTCTAGTGGCGGTGACTTTACAATGAGAGTGAAAGTCTGTTTAGACAAATGAGGGCATTTGCTTTTGCAATAGGTTCTCAGTTTTTGTCTTTTCTTTCTTTTTTTTTTTTGGCTTCACCTAGATTATGTTTAGTATTTGCGCAAATGTAACTTGTTTCCTCAGTCTTGCTTAATTTATTCAGATATATCACTTCAGAGTGGAAGGGAAATAGTTTTGCCATTTCACTGCCTAAACTATATGTATGAGCCTTTTAATGACTGCATTACGTTCTGTGAAACAGGGCGTTGACCGAAATGGACGATAACTGGACATTACCATAGTCACACAGTCTTTGTGGTACTGTACTGTAAGTATGAAGGGTATTTTTGCAAAAAAAAACTGTGTGCAAACTGTGTGATGCGAGTGAGTCGGCGATACTGCTGAAAACACGATTGGAACACTGCCATTTACACAGTATCCCTAGTGCCAACACATTTTTAATTTATTGAAATTCACAATAACTATAAAATATACAGTATTGTTACAACCCTACAGTGGTGCTTAAAAGTTCGTGAACCGGGATGTTGGTGGGTTTCCTCACATTAGCTGCTCACTTCAGGTCCTTCCACAACATTTCCATTGGATTAAGGTCTGGACTTTGACTTGGCCATTCCAAAACATTAACTTTATTCTTCTGTAACCATTCTTTGGTAGAACGGCTTGTGTGCTTAGGGTCGTTGTCTTACTGCATGACCCACCTTCTCTTGAGATTCAGTTCATGGACAGATGTGCTGACATTTTCCTTTAGAATTCTCTGATATAATTCATAATTCATTGTTCCATCAATGATGGCAAGCCGTCCTGGTCCAGATGCAGCAAAACAGGCCCAAACCATGATACTACCACCACCATGTTTCACAGATGGGATAAGGTTCTTATGCTGGAATGCAGTGTTTTCCTTTCTCCAAACATAAAGCTTTTCTTTTAAACCCGAAAGATATGTTGTGGTCTCATCCATCCACTAAACATTCTTCCAATAGCCTTCTGGCTTGTCCACGTGATCTTTAGCAAACCGCAGACGAGCAGCGATGTTCTTTTTGGAGAGCAGTGGCTTTCTCCTTGCAACCCTGCCATGCACACCATTGTTGCTCAATGTTCTTCTGATGGTGGACTCATGAACATTAACATTAGCCAATGTGAGAAAGGCCTTCAGTTGCTTAGAAGTTACCTTGTCCTTTGTGACCTCGGCAACTATTACACGCCTTGCTCTTGGAGTGATCTTTGTTGTTTGACCACTCCTGGGGAGGGTAACAATGGTCTTGAATCTCCTCCATTTGTACACAATCTGTCTGACTGTGAATTGGTGGAGTCCAAACTCTTTAGAGATGGTTTTGTAACCTTTTCCAGCCTGATGAGCATCAACAGCTCTTTTTCTAAGCTCCTCAGAAATCTCCTTTGTTCGTGCCATGATATACTTCCATAAACATGTGTTGTGAAGAGCAGACTTTGATAGATCCCTGTTCTTTAAATAAAACAGGGTGCCCACTCACACCTGATAGTCATCCTCTTGATTGAAAACACCTGACTCTAATTTCACCTTCAAATTAACTGCTAATCCAAAATGTTGACATACTTTTGCCACTCACTATGTAATATTGGATCATTTTCCTCAATAAATAAATGACTAAGTATAATATTTTTGTCTCATTTGTTTAACTGGGTTCTCTTTATCTACTTTTAGGACTTGTGTGAAAACCTGATGATGTTTTAGGTCATATTTATGCAGAAATTAAAGGTTTTATAAACTTTCAAGCACTGTAATTCATGTGGTTGGTTGTTAAGTGGTAGTTTAGGCCTTTGAAATGGCAAAACTAATTCTTTTCCATTCTGTCATGTTGTTGATATATCTGTATAAATTAAGCAGGACTGATGAAACTAGTTAGATTTGGGTAAATACTAAACAAGAGAAAGAAAGAAGGACAAAAAGAAAGAAGACAAAAGCAGATAACATCTCTATATTCGTAATATTTCTAATAAAGATATACAATTACAGTACTTCAGTGCTCAGTTTGTAAACATCCCACATCTTCCTGTCACGCCTAATAGTCCTAAAACTGCTGTCAGTCTAGCTTGTACTGGGTATGGGTAGATATGTACAAGATTTCAGTATCTGGGTCATAATTCATCATCATATTTATACAGCCCTACACATCCAAAGGTTTTGCATCTGTGAATCCAACCATCTGCAGACAGAATTTATTTTATTTTTATATATTTTTTTACGAGTGCCGAGCTCTACGCTGATTTCACGCAAATAATGTTTAGGTAATACCCTGCAGAGAAGACGCCGCATGGAGCGGTGTTCAAACTGTGCTGTTGACGGCACTCAGATTGTGTTGTTGTTGCTTTTTCTTGTGACAGACGCCATCCAGTGTGATGTTTTCACTCAGTGATGCCTTTCTAGATGCTACCATTTAACAGGCCAAACACACCACATGAATAATGATCTGACTGGCATTTCTCATGCTGTAGCCTCCTGCAATTTCACAGATCCTTAGTATTTCTCCAGCACATATAGTTTTAACCCTTGTTCACCTTACGTCTCTGTTCAAATGTACAGATTTTCTTGTCATTGTTCCCTAAACTTTACAGTAAAACAACTACGATTTTAAACTGAGGTTATACATATCACTCCCTCGAGGAAATACACAGCACTGTGGTTGTTCAGTCACTGATGGATTTATTCTTCTTTTGCACTTCTTGCACTTCAGTCATCAAATACACTATTGAGTTGTCCAAATATATGAGGTTAAATGTAGCTACAGAACAAGCAGAGTACAAAAAACTGTGACACCTAAAATGATCGAGCTAATTTTTCCCATAAGGAATAATTAAAATTGAATGAATCCGTTCCAGACCCCCAAAAAATCCACACTGTATAAGGCAGTATATGCATTAATAGAGCTGTACTGTACAGGTGCTCCCTGATTTATTTTTTGGATACGTTCTGACAAATAAATCATAAGTTAAATCATCACATATAATATCACCGTGTCATAAACTGATGAGTTTGAGAGTTTGAGAGCGGTCTATAGTAAAGACTATGATAAGTAATGACAAGTTATTGTTTAAAACACTTACATTAACCTACATTTGGCCAAAATCATTAACACAAAGCTGATTTTGTAACAAAGTGTTAAAATCATGTAGTTTAGTGAGTAAAGGATTGAAAGTGAAAAGCAAAACACTTACTCTATTAGTGCACTCAGGGCGCCTTTCGGTTGGCTCTTATAACTAACCTTTTTGGGACCCATGGAGACTTATGTGCACTGTAGATGCAAAACTAAAGAAAAACCTACTAAACAAAGAGGATCGTCACTGAGCAACAATTATTGTGAACCTGAATCACTGTGTACTGAATCATGAATCATCAGTTGAGTTTTGGCTTGAACCGAGACTAATTTGTCTAGTCAAAATGTTCTGAGGTGGTTGAGAACCCAGGTACCACCTGATACTGTACATCCAACACTGGGCACATTTAACCAGTAGCCTACAATTACCAACATCTAAACACACAATCCATATAAAAAAAAGCATTCATGCCCAGATTAACTGTACCACCCACCTGGGTGCAATTTCAACCATTTGTCTGGCATTGAACAGAAGAGGAGAACAGGCCAGAGCTGTCCTGTTGAATTACATCATTAGTGTTGTTGAGTTGAGCCACTGTGTGCGTGCATGGGGGTGTCATTACAAAATGTCATGGTAGATCATTATAAGAGCTTAACCAAAGCTGGGACAATGCAGAATGGTTTGAAATGCTGTACAAGCCATCAGCTGTGTGTGTGTATTAAATATCCTAAACCCTGAATCGAATTAATTGCAGAGATTGCATTACCCTGGGTGTTGCTTTAACAAGAACTGTGCTGCGCAAGTAGGAAATGAATACATGTAGTCCAACCTTTACATGGGATCAAATGAGAAAATTGCGCAATATGTGGCTAGGACAGAAGACAGCAGAGCTAAAAAAATTATATGGCATATTAGACCTGACTGCAAAATGACAAAAGACCTGCAGAAACGGCTATGACAACACATGATAAATTCTAGTGATGCCTCTTTGAAACTAGTGGAGTTAAGCTTGCACTCTCATTACAGCGATCGATTTTCCATCTGTTTGGTTCAGAGACAGACACAATGCAATCCAAATCAACTAAATCCACCCGAATACAAAATGCAAACTTGCGTCTAATGACTAGCAGGCATCGGTTTTGAACAGGCTTTGCAAATAGTAGCTTATAATTCAAATACAAACTGTTTTTTGCCAAAAACCAATCTACCAAATGAATTTGGGAGATAACCCTTGCCCATGATTTCAGTTGTTTGTGTATTTATATACATAGTCTGGTTAAAGGCATGAAAAATTATAGTGGTACCTCAGTCCTTGTCGTTAATTTGTTCCAGAAGGTACATCTGGATTTAAGTTTACATTCTGAGGTTTCACTGTATGTTAGTCTGATGACCATAGATATTTTTTTATTTATTCAAGTCGTCAGATTTATTTATGTAGCGCAATTGTCTCAAAGCAACTTTACAATTTTACATTATCTCCTAATATCTACGTCCAATCCCAAATTGAGCAAGCCTAGGGCGACAGTGGCAAGGAAAAACTCTGAGCGTTATGAGGAAGAAACCTTGGGAGGACCAAGACTCAAAAAGGGACCCAACCTCCTTGGGCAGCGTAGATGATAAATGTAAGAAAACTAATTTATCTAAGCTAATAAGTCATGGAGTCATACTTCAAATAAAATGTCAAATATGCACATCGGCATTAAGTAGTCCGATACACAGTCACTCCAGGATCTGGAGTCTAAGCAGGAAAGTCGTTGGCGGAGGAGGGAGAGAGTTACTGCCCTCTGGTGTGGCCCGGGTATGGTGGAGCTGGAGCTGATGACGGAAGCAGCTTGAGTGAAGCTGAAGTGGATGGACATCGTGTGGGGCTGGAACTGGTACCGGAACACAGCTCGGAGAGAAAACAGAAAATGTAATTAGTTATTGATTAAGAGCACAGTGTCTATTAACAATCACTGATGCCATGTGTAGCATGTCCCAGAAGTTGAATCTGTTCATCTGGACATAGATTTTGTTGGAGAAACGTTTCATCACTCATCTAAGTGACTTCTTCAGTCTCAGCAGTTGGAAAACTTCCCCAATCTTATATACAGTACGTTGCATAACGACTGGTACCAGCACCATTACATAACAATGGGACCGGTGATCAGTTTAATATGCAGATTGACATAGCCATTAACGACAATGGCCACGTGTGCCATTCACACAGGATTGGGGAAGGGCTGCGATGGCTCCATCGTAAGATGGTGAGAGGTGTACTCTGAGGCCCCCTCCTCGGTTCAGGGATGGACGTTCCCTCTTTACAAAAATGGCTTCTTTTACTCCGCGTTCAAACCATCGTTCCTCCCTATCAAGGATCTGCACGTCTTCATCCTTGAAAGAGTGGCCACTGGCCTGTAGATGGGTGTAAACCGCAGAGTCCTGACCTGATGAGGTAGCTCTTCTATATTGTGCCATCCGTTTCGCCAGTAGTTGTTTGGTTTCCCCGATGTACAATTCCTGGCAATCCTCCTGGCACTTAACAGCGTACACTACATTACGCTGTTTGTGCTGGGGGACCCGATCCTTGGGGTGGACCAGTTTCTGGCGTAGCGTGTTTTACCTTTAATGATGGCTTCATAAAGAATATACAGTGGAAGTGTAAGAGCTGGAAGTGGTTTGCCATGTAGAGCGAAGTTTAATCAACATATTCAAACGAAAAAACACAAAAGCTGAAAAAAAAAAAAATGGCGACACTACAAAACTGTACAGCGTCCCATATTTCAGTATCGAAAATCTGGCCACTCTAGTCCAAAGTAGTGGCCCTTTTTCTTCAGGTTTAAGGTATTTACCTCATGTTCCTCTCTCTTTCTGTACAGGAGCATCCGATGTTTGAGGAACATCATTCACTGGAACCTGATAACAGCTTTCATACTGCGCAACGCCACCTGGTTTGTCGTGCAGCTAACCATGAACCCGGAGGTCCATGAGAGCAATGTGGTGAGTGACAGTTTGGAATCTGACCTAGGCTATAATGTATACCTTCTGGTTTGAGCTCACAGATCCTGTATCTTCTGGGCTTCTGTTTTCCACATGTAGCTTCACTTTCTCTATCCCCATTGGTACTTATTGGATTACCTGCGTGCCTGCACTGCTCTGCGCTGTGTTTTGTGCAGCCCCACTGTGAGCGGCTATGTAATGTCAACTAGCTTACAAGTGTACTTTTGGATATCAGTGTCAGCAAGGTGAGCAAGCTGGTGTACAGTGTCAGATTGCATGGGCATAAGTGTCTGAGTAAACAGCTTGAACTCCGAGGAGCTGTCAGATGTTCCCTCCAGGCTAGTCGTTTACTCTCATCCCTTCTCTAATGAACCCATCACAATGGTTAAAATTAATATAACACACTGTTAGAGACTTTTTAAACAGCTCAACATGTCTCAGATGCTGTGAACACAGGTAGGGATGTTTCACCGCAGGGTAAATGTGCAGCCTCAGGCTAAACAGTTTTTGCACTTCAGCAAGGCGCTGGAAACGTTCCTCAGAGCTTTTGGTGTATATTGACATGACGCGCAGCAGCTGCAGATTTGTCGGCTGCGCATCCGTGATGTAAATCTCCCGTTCCATCACATCCCAAAGGTGCTCTATTGGATTGAGATCTGGTGGCTGTGGAGGCCATTTGAGTACAGTGAACTAATTAAGAAACCAGATGATCTGAGCTTTGCGACATGGTGTGTTATCATGCTGAAAGTAGTCCTTGGAAGATGGTAGGTCAGAAAGGGGTGGACATGGTCAGCAATAATACTCAGGCAGACTGTGTTTAAACAGTGGTTAAGACCAGCCGGTCTACTGTTATTTTTCCTAATAGGGAATTGCGTTCATCAGTTGCTCTCCAGAATTTAATACTAAATTTTGTCCTGTTTGTTGTAGGCTACTGTGTGAAACAGCGAGTCTAGGTAGGGAACAATCATCCAGTTTCATGCTCTTATTGCCCATAATGCCTAGTAAACAAGACCCAGGAATGTTCCTCAGCTATCAGTTTGAAATGACTATTTTGATCAGTTTCTTGTCAAATGATGTTATTATATCGAATTCTTCAACGACCCAACAGTGGCAGCTTGGCAGTGGTGGGATTTGAAACGTGGACCTTTTGGTCCATAGTCCAGTACCTTAACCGCTAGGCTACCACAGTCATGCAGCAGGTTGTAATGAGTTACTGTTGCCTTTCTTTTGCCATTCTCTGATCTCCTGCATCAACAAGGCATTTTGTCCAGAGAACTTCCCTCACTGGATATTTCCCTTTTTCTGACCATTCTCTGTAAACCCTAGAGATGGCTGTGCATGAAAATCCCAGCAGTTTCTGAAATACTCAGCCCACGCCACATTCAAAGTGACGTAAATCACCTTTCTTCCCCATTCTGATGCTCGGTTTGAACTTCAGCAGGTTGTCTTGACCGTGTCTACATTCCTAAAATGCGTTCAATTGCAGCCATTTGATTGACTGATTAGACATTTGCATTAACAAGCAGAAATGCGAAGAAAGAACCTATTGAACCGACAGAGAGGTTGAAACTCAAAGTGCTGCGGTATCCATAATATAAAAGTAATTAGAGGTGAAGCAAGACTGTCTATTCCAGATAAATTGTTGAGACTTCAAAAATTGCAGAGCTCATTCATTTTCTCTGCTTCATTTCATGCATTCATCTATATCACTCATAAAGAAAGGAAGTAATGATCCGTACACAAAGAGACACTTGACTGATGTTTTCAACAAGCATGAATTTTAATAGCATCTAGTTCTCGCATCATTTATATAATTAAACAAGCCTAGTCATCACTGGGTTGAATCAGACGTCTCATGTGACGTTTTATAGATTAGGTTGGGCGCCGGAGTGGTGCTACAATGGTAGGCGCCCATGTTCGATCCCCGCTTTGGGTTACTCCGTCTGGTCTTTTTCCATAGACTACTTATTGAGCGAAGCTACTTGGTCCTAGGTGACAAGGGAGAGCGGGAGTGCAAAAGCTTTTGTGATTCAGCATAAGTGTAGAATTAATACAGTGGTTCCTCGTTAATTAATTCCAGAAGGCGCATCAAGTGCTGGAAACAACGAGTACTGAGAGAATTTTTCCCATAAGGAATAATGTAAATTAGTGTTGCCGTACTCTAGTCCGGTCTCTTAGATTTTAGTTTCAGATTAATATTTATTTGTCATGTACATGGTTATACAACTAGTACAACTTTTTAGACTTCCGGTAAATCCTAGGTAGGTAGATAAGAATAAGAACGTCATCCAATTAAACAGGACTAATTATACTCTTTTTAATGAAACATGCAGTTGGTCAGTGTTCTTTACGCATTGATGATATCCTTAATATGCTCAGAAAAGCATATTATCACGATGCTAAAATTTATCACGATACGATAAAATATCGTCATTTTGCCCAACCCTAATAGAAGGATGATCAAATACGAGATGCTCTCTTGTATTCTCTCCAGACCTCAAACTTCATTGTATTCACCTTGATCTACGCCTCAGCCTTGCCCTTGGTGTACCTCAGACCTCACTAGCCACTTTGTGTACCAGACTCTAGACTGCATTGACTTTGCTCTCGTCTTATGTTTCTGTTTTGCTTTCTGCCTAATTCAATGTGTTGTTCGGTTTAAATCCCTTCTTGCGTTCCTCTTTACTCTCTGGGTTAGCGTTGCAGTCTGACCAATTAGTTTTGATTGCCAGTGTGGTTATGGATTGCAGTGCTATATTCTAGTGTGCTGTAATGTGTTTCCAGACTGTGGAGAAATAAGATCATGTCAGAAGCAGTTTACATCTCTGTGTATCACTACTGGTTCAAATTCGGTTTAAATTCATTCCTTTGGACCTCGTAGGAACAGCTCATTTTTCATGTCTATTAAACGCTAAAGATACTGCTCTCAAGTCTTCTTACGAACACTAGATTCTGTCTTTTCTACACAAATTATACATGATAACGTCTGCCCTTAATATCTTTACCCTGCTTCTGGTGGGTATCTTCAGCCTATATCACAGTATATTACATCCAGTATTACCTGGACTTTCCCCATGCAATATCAGTGGGATGCCCGGGGGGCTTAATGCATTGCTGATGACACTTTAATATCTTGTGAGGGGAGCTATACACCTAGCTAAAGGCATGATACTGCATTTTGGATAGGTTTCATCCAGGGCTTATCTTAAATGCTCCAGTCCTTAGGGCTCTGGGCATTGGTCACGTCTATCATATTTAACCAGCCTGCTATTCCTTGGTTGCACTAGCAACTAAAAGACTGCCACATCAGTGGAATTCTGAAAAGCAGACAGCACAAAATGCTCTGTTCCAGAGAGGTCAGTAAGCATCTGGTTTTAGGCATGGTAATTAACAAACCAGAATCTAGCTGGTAACAACAGAAACATTTTACATGTCAAGGCAAGCTTATTTCTATAGGACTTTTTATAACAAAGCATTGACTTAAAGCAGCTTCACAAATATCGAGGCCCACAGCCCCAATTAAGCAAGTCTAGAGTGACAGTGGCAAAGAAAAACGTCCTAAATGTTAAGGACGAAATCTTGGGATGACCAAGACTCAAAAAGGGACCCAACCTCCTTGGACATACATGTAAGAATTAATGTATGTACCTCCTTAATCAGATTTTAGTAATGGCTAAAATACACAGAATACAAGTATAAAAATGACAAGAGAACATATTTAAAGATAATGCGATACATAATAATATACAGACTATGATAAATTAGAGAAGAGTATAATTAAATAGATATAAAATATAAAACTGTAGAATATAAAACATTAGTATAGATATGTGTTGTTACTGTCTGCATTAAGTTCTGTGAACAGGACATAGTTTAGATACTTTGCACATAGTGTTTTCACATTTTAAACAATAACATTAATTAAAAGACAATATGAAAACATTTAGTACAGTACTGTATTATACCGTAGTCATTCTTATCTTTGTATTTTTTATAAAACTTGTCAAACTTAACCAGTACTCATGTCAACCTTACACCAAATGATTTTCAAGAGATTTCAGTGTTGGAATAAAATCGAGTTACGTTTTATCTCGAGTTGCTTGGAGAAACTATAGGAAGCTAATGCCGGCTAGGAGAAGCTAAGGCAGGCTAATGCCGGCTTGGGGAAGCTATGGGAAGCTAATGCCGGCTTGGAGAAGCTTCGGGAGGCTAACGCCGACTTGGAAAGCTGTGGGAAGCTAATGCCAGCTAGTAGAAGCTAAGGGAGGCTAATGCCGGCTTGGGGAAGCTATGGGAAGCTAATGCCGGCTTGGAGAAGCTTCGGGAGGCTAACGCCGGCTTGGAAAGCTGTGGGAAGCTAATGCCAGCTAGTAGAAGCTAAGGGAGGCTATTGCTGGCTTGGGGAAGCTATGGGAAGCTAATGCCGGCTTGGAGAAGCTTCGGGAGGCTAACGCCGGCTTGGAAAGCTGTGGGAAGCTAATGCCAGCTAGTAGAAGCTAAAGGTGAGGCTGATGCCGGCTTGGAGAAGCTTCAGGAGGCTAACGGCTTGGAAAGCTTACACGCAAAGGCAGTGGAATAAGCACAGGTTACAGCACTTACAGGAGCAAGCGAGCTGCACCGAAGCGGGGACCGCGAGTCCAACAGATGGAACTGCATGAAAAAGGAATAATCCAACTTCGTCCAACTTAAATAGTGTCCCAAATCAAAACCCAACACTTTCGAGGCCATCTTGCCTGCGCGTGGAATTGTGGGCGATGTAGTTTCCGTCGCCCACGGGGGCAAAATCCCACTTCGGCCGCGGCACGTAACACAGGGTTCAAATCTCACCTCTGCCGAGTTGCATCATGCCCATTTCTTGATCGTGGTGTATGATGGTCAAGATAGCTGTCCTTTTTCTCATCTTGACATTCCAGTAAAATCAACTATGTTTGTTATCACGAGTTTGAAGTCTCGGCTCACGCAAATACTGACGTGTACATTATCGACAACCGGTAGGTTGCGCTCTGTCTCCAGTACCAAACATGAAGCAGCAAAGCGAGAACAGGAATGTCTCAGACGAGTAGAGAATATAATAGTATGTATTCTATTCCATGTCCATGTTTCCAACATGTTACAATACTTCAATATGAAGTAAAATTGATGACTACCAGCAGCTAACTTCTACAAACAACCATCTATTTGTACGATTTGATCAGGGAAATATTGGTTAGGCGAACAATAGGTTAGAGTTTGGGATTATCATTAAATCATTTTGGACAATAAGCTGTGGTATTTAGCCATAGTTTATGGCAATACACCATGTGAATACAGTGGAACCTCTTCACAATTTGGACATCAAACGTATGTTTGTTTTTTTTTTTTTTGGTTTGGGGGGTTTTCTTGCTCTCAAAATTAGAACATTCAGTGGTGTGATAATCCAGTCCACTACGTGCCAATAATGCACCAATATGTTATGCCAATCGCCATAAAACTCAAAAGAAAATGAAGAACTATGGCGCATTAATAGGCATATTATGTACTTTATATTATTGTATTACTACATTGTGTATATTATATAAGGCCTTGCGCCCTGGGATGCCGGTTGTGTGCTGGCTTTCCCGCAACATTGTCCAGGATCAAGCAGATAAGAAAGTGAATGGATGAATGAATATTATTAGTCTACGGGTGCGATTTCAGACACTCTCTCCATCTCGGTGCCACTGTCCCAGTAATAAGACGGGCATTTGCCTTAAAGTTTCACTTTATAATCACTTATTTCATGTCTTTATGGATTATTATGTTTGTAATTCATTCTTTTGCTTTATTTATGCTTTTAATCATTAATTACATACAAAAAAAGATATTTTTTTAAAATGACTTGGGGATCTGGAACGGATTAATCTTATTTATATATTATAGGGATATTCAATTCTGTATTCAAACAAATCGGAAGTTTGAGAACCAATTAAGTTCGAAAATTCCAAGGTTCCACTGTGCTGTGGATCAGTAAGCATGATGGGAAATCATCTCAAAAGTAATCTAGATGCAGCTTTCCAGCTATTGTCCATGCAAGATCCCCAGTCTTTGCAAAATCATAGTATGTGACGAAAAAACTCTGTGTGTCTTTAGATTTGGATAGGTGTGGTTAGAAGACTATAAAGCAGGGTTACTGTATCTCAGAATGCTTTTCCTAAGAGGCATGACTGACTCTTACCAAGATTTCTCTTTACTTATTTTATAGTAGGTAAATTCTTATGTACCGTACAGTTTGCAGGTGCATTGAAAGTTACTATCATGATGGATTCAGAGATGACACAATTAGTGGATGTTCTGGTTTCTGTTTTCTTTTCCTACCTCCCAATATAAAACTACCATGCAGAGACAATTTTTATAATAAGCCAAAAATATTTACACCTGTATTTCAGTTCAGTTCAATTCTTTTTTTTTAATAGACATTGCTACAGAGCAGCTATAAAAAAAGTCTTGACATCAGCAAGACATAAAATTATTGTTGTCTTCACTAATATAAAAAACCTTCTCTGGCGCTCGGAACTGAAAGGCATGGAACATTTTATGTAAACAAATTTGAAACAAATTTTCCAAGTCGGCTTCATACTTGTGTATTAGTGAAGCATACTAAAACAATTACATACAGTTTCCTGCCATTATGTGAAAACGTATGGAAAACATGAGTTTTGAGAAGGCCAGTTTTACGTAATCTCCCTTTTCTCTTGGTTTCATCCTCAGGTCTGGTGCAGGCTGGTCACAGCGGCATATAATTACTTCCATGTGACCAACTTCTTCTGGATGTTCGGTGAAGGCTGCTATCTGCACACAGCCATAGTGCTGACCTACTCCACCGATAAGCTCAGGAAGTGGATGTTCATTTGTATTGGCTGGTGTGAGTACTGCTATTAATCAAGAGCTTCATTGATTAGTTTCCATGCCCTTATAGAGCCCATCATTGTGAAGTCAAGATATTAAAACCGGCATATTTTACTTAACTATGTGCAATGAAATGTTATATTTATGAATCAGCATAATAGTGAAAGCTCATTAGTGGAAATAATGTTATGATACTTGTATGGTTTAATGATCAGTAATGAAAATTTAGCATTTGGTTTTACCTTTCTCCTTTCAGGTATTCCCTTCCCCATTATCGTTGCATGGGCCATTGGTAAGCTGTATTATGATAATGAAAAGTAAGTACATCTCATGGTTGAGTTCTCTCTCTTACACACACACACAGACACACACACACATACACACATAGCAAGTAATGAAAGTCGAGTTATCCTTCAGGTCCTTATTTGGTTTAGCTGTAATTACAGCACTTGGTCACTGAGAGGACATTTTAAAGCCATGTTAATGTCATCCATTTTGTTGATATGGTGCTTATAGTCTTATAGTCTGTGGCGGGACAAATGGGACTGTGGTGGTCTAGCAGTTAAGGCACTGGATTATGAACCAGAAGGCCTAGGGTGTTACATGGCGGTCAAGGAGGTAGCAGGTTCCCAGTCCAAAATAAGATTTAGTATAAAGTCCAACTCAAAATCAATAATGCTCTCGCAACCAAATAGGACGCAACTCAAAACCACAGTAAATGATGATAATGGTAATCACCAGAGGGGATAATAATAGCAATAATAATAGTAACAATGATAGTGAAAATAATAACGATGCAACAGGGCACTAGTAGAAAATCCAAGGTAATGATCGATAAATAATATACACAAAACAACCAAAAGAAGCACAGCTAACTGAAGCCGGGAACTAGGGTAAAGGCGAAAGGGGAGCTGACGGAAACTATAGCCAGTCTGGAAGGGCCAAGAGAAACTAACGCCAGCTTGGAGAGGCTAGGAGAAGCCCCTAAGGGAGGCTAAGGGAGAAGAAGCTAAGGGAGGCTAATGCCGGCTTGGAGAAGCTAAGGGAGGCCAACGCCGGCTTGGAGAAACTATGGGAAGCTAATGCCGGCTAGGAGAAGCTTTGGGAGGCTAACGCCGGCTTGGAAAGCTATGGGAAGCTAATGCCAGCTAGGAGAAGCTAAGGAAGGCTAATGCCGGCTTGAGGAAGCTATGGGAAGCTAATGCCGGCTTGGAGAAGCTTCGGGAGGCTAACGCTGGCTTGAAAAGCTTACATACAAAGGCAGCGGAATAAGCACAGGTTACAGCACTTACAGGAGCGAACGCAGGCGCACCGAAGCGGGGACCGCGAGCGCAGAGTCCAACAGATGGAACTGCATGAAAAAGGAGTAATCCAGAGCGTGACAAAAGCAAAGGTAATCCACCACGTGTGACCGAAAATGAGTCAATGCTCCTAAAACATAGCTGTGAAAACCCAAATCAAGCCAAATCAAAAATCCACACTTTCCAGGTGCGGCCGCGGCCATCTTGCCTGCGCGCGGGATTGTGGGCGATGTAGTTTCCATTGCCCACGGAGGCGAAATCCCGCTTCGGCCGCGGCACGTAACACAGGGTTCAAATCTCACCTCTGCCAGGCTGACGCTGTTTGGTCCTTGAGCAAGACCCTTACAATTAATAAATAGAAGTTAGGAACTTCTACACTATTTACACATTGTTGCCCTTCAGGAGCTCCAAAGTGCAAAACAAATTCAAAATGTAACAACGAACCCAGAAATATAACAGTGACTACAGAAAATGCAACAGCTAACCCAGAAATATTTAGCAAATTTAGAAAAATAACAGTAAAACAGACACACAACAAATAACCGAGAAACATGAGAGGAAATACAGAAACACAAAAACAAACCCAAAGACAGAAACATAAAAGCACAAACATGGAAACACAACAGCAAGCCCAGAAACATAACAGTGATTACAGAAACATAAAAGCAAATTCAAAAACAACAGCAACTTTTGAAAAATAATACACAACTGACTCAGATACATGACAACAAACTCAGAAACATGACAAGAAATACAGAAACACGACAACAAACCCAAAAACACAACAGCAACTCCAGAAACATAAAAGTAAAAAAACACAACCAACCCAGAAACACAACAGCAAATACAGAAACACAACAAACACTTACATTAAACTGCAGTTGGGCAAAATCATTAACACAAAACTTATTTTCTAATAAAATATTGAATATCTCATGTCATTTATTGAATGATGTATTGAAAGTGAAAAACAAATCGATTATTGCACAAACACAGCTTTTCTTCACTGCATTTCCCAGCGCTCATCACTCCCGCCACGTCCCCACCCTATGTCACGCATTGCCGACTTCTTCACCAGAGTATTGTACTATGTGCAGCGGATTCCCATCGTAAGGTCAATATATCGTATGTTGTTCCATTGTAAAATGGGGAGTACTTGTACTTTATTTGCTATGCCACCACAGTCCCACCTACAAAACTTGCAAATAGTACTGAGATTGTGGTAGCCTAGTGGTTAAGGTACTGGACTATGGACCAGAAGGGCTAGGGTTCAAATCCCACCGCTGCCACTGTTGGGCTCTTGAGTAAGGCCCATAACCCATAATTTCTTGGATTGTAAGATTGTATAAATTGTAAGTCTGCTCAATGATGTAAATAGAAATATCAGTGAAAGTTTCTGTAGCTCATGCAGCTGAGGACCCCAACATTTTGCCATTGCTGGAAGTTGAACCCTCAGATCACTAATTCTGTACCTAAATCACATAATCAGCTACACCATGCCACACAGTTCAGTGTGAAAGTAGCGAATTGCGTAAAGATGAGCATTTCTCCTTGGGATCTATTATACAAGCTTTTTGGCCTTTTGTATGCTTGTAATCATTCCACAAACCTTTTTGTCTCAAATCTAATAAATGGTTCCATTTGTCAAGCTAGTCATCCGCTAACAATTGCACATTTGTCTTAATTATGATTGTCCTTCTAACCACAGACCATAATCCTCATAAAAACAATGTGCCCGTGAATTTTCTGATGCGAATGAACTATTTCTCGCGTACACCATAGAAGCATTAATTCAGCATTTCAAATCAGACTAAAGAGAACAGATTCCAATGCAATAGCTCTGTTTCCACTTTAAGTCAGTTTTATTCAGCGTGACAGTCTACATGCTCTTGAAAGTTTCGGCTTTGCACAGCTTTTGCTGGCAGGCACTTGTTTCATGACTTGCAACCACACTCCCATACATGCCAAACGTGCACATGGGCGAGCTGGTTAGTATCAGCACCAGTCAGTCTGCTATCTGATCCAAGATCGTTAACAACAAAGACAAATACCATATTGCTCATCCTGCTCTAGGTTGGGTCCTCATCTTCATACACTCAATCACACACAAGTCTTAAATCATCTAACCTTAACCTTTATGTCTGAACGCAATTATTCATTCATTCCTGATCCACATAATAAGATACTGCAGGGCCAAAAGTATGTGGCCAACAGGTGCATGTGATCTCCACAGGAACATGGAGTGTATTTGGTCCGATATCCTGAAGTTGCATGGATAAGTGTGAGTTATGGTAAAGTAGAAATGTCTAGCGTCTTAAAACGATCAGACATGAAGTTACAACCCATGCAAATTGACTGAATCACACTGCCGAGTGCTGTGGAGCATATCCATCCTCTGTCCTCAGTTCCAAACTGCTGCCAGGAGCTTCATAGCTTGGGATTCCATGGCTGAGTATCTGGACCCAAGTATTAAATTACAAAGTCAATGCCATGGACTCGCTCTCAGGGGAAGCATGCTCTCTGGAGTGATGCCTCACACTTGGGTTTGTGTCTGGTTACTAAGCGAGTACTAGACTAGGCGAGACTATCCATACGGTGGTGCTTGAAAGTTTGTGAACCCTTTAGCAGGCCTCTACGGTTAGCTTTTTACCAAGGAGCAGTTTGAAATGAACAGGGGCACACACTAAATCCAGGGCACATCTAATTAATGTTTTTATTTCTGTTTTTTTATGTTTTACGTGTCTGTTTAGTATTCGTAGCAAAACTCTACACCATTCAGTAGCCTATAAATAAATCATTTAACACATGTAATAGAATGTAATGTTTTCAAAGTATTTTTTTATTAATTGCTTTAACTAAACATACAGTACCTGTCAAAAGTTTGGACACACCTTGAACTCGTTCAATGTTTTTTTTTTCTTTATTTTTATTACATTTACAGCATTTAGCAGATACCCTTATCCAGAGTGACTTACAATTGATACAGTCTTATAATCCAAGCAATTGTGGGTTAAGGACCTTGCTCAAGGACCCAACAGTGGCAGCTTGGCAGAGGCGGGATTTGAACCCTAGACCTTCTGGTTCAGAGTCCACTACCTTAACCACTAGGCTACCACAGTCCCTTATTATTTTCGACATTTAATATTAATATTGAAGACATCAAAACTATGAAGGGCCACATATGGAATTATGTAGTAAACAAAAAAGTTTCAAATCAGCTTTGCATGGTAATCTCCTGGAACGGGTTTCAATAAACTGGTGGGCATTGTCAAGTTAACTGGTGACAAGACTTTCATGCCTTCTTAATGTGTTTGAGACCATCAGCTTTGTAGTGCAAAGGTATGGTTGAAACACAGAATCTAAAGTATAAAACTATTTTGTTTACTACATGATTCAAACTTGTGTTCCCTCATAGTTGTGATGTCTTCAATATTAATCTACAATGTAGAAAACATAAAAAAAATAAGCAAAAACACTGGTTGAGAAGATCAACCAGAAAATGTCCATTATTCCGTGTGAAAAACACGAAAGAAACTGGCTCTAACTGAAAGCATTTGGAAAGATGCTTGGGCATTATGGGAAATGTAGTCTGTAGCGAAGTTGTGTTGCACGTTCTGTAGTTCTGCTCAGCAATCTAGAATAAAATAGACTTTTTATCCTCGTAATGTTAGTGGTGCACAGCCACATTGAACTTGGGCACGTGCCCCAGTAAAGTGGGCCTGATGACGCCCCTGATGTTTTGGAACAGTTTACGAAAGGCTCTTTCCTTTTAAGCATGACAGTGCACTTTGTGCAGAACAGGAAAATTGACCTACTTACACAAAACTCTGACCACAACCACATACAACACCTTTGGGAATTCTAATACCATCTGAAAGTCGAGCCTTACTGGCCAACATTGGTGCCTTGCCTCGAATAGAAGTGAATTTATAAGGTCTAGTTCCAAATTCTTCTCAGGAGGCCAGAGGTTGTTAAAGCGGTGCAGGGGGTCCAGCCCATGCTATTGTAAATTTGTTTTGGAATCAGATGTTCATGAAACACATATGGATGTGATGTTCTTTGTGCTAATAATTCGGCCCATGTTGTGTGCTTGTAATGCTAACCTTAACCTCTGTACTGCAAAGCAAATGTATTGGCACTCTGAGCTTATCAGATAAAACCACATAAAAGCCAGATATCTCCAAAGAATCAAAACAGTCACATATCCCTTTCATTATTTATTACATGTAGTTTGTATAAAGGACAAATATTTTGTTATACACCCACACACCCACATGTAGAGACCCTGCAAACTGAACAAAGACTAACAAATCGAAACATATCTCTGTTGTTTTGGGGATTTGTTGTTTGTTTTTGTTTTTTTTTCCCCCATTTGGCTCAGTAAATTTACACTCGTTCTTTTTCCCTATTAAAACCATCCACACAAGTTACCAGCAGAAATGGGCCAGATGAGTGCTAGAGCGGCTGGTGTATTTGTGAAGAAATTCATTGGCGTTCCTCTGTGCTTTGTGCTACAGGTGCTGGTTTGGGAAGCGTGCTGGTGTTTATACCGACTACATCTACCAGGGCCCCATGATCCTTGTTCTTCTGGTGAGACAGACAAAGCTTGTTTCAAGGCCACTGAGGAGTTCAGCCTCACAAATATGAGCCAATATGAATGTGCCTATTTACAAAAGTCCAACATCAACATCATACTTGACCATTCAGGCACCTGTACTTATAGATTGTGTCCAAAATGATCTACCTAATCACTATTCCCTCTATTCCACATATCATACACTTTATTAGAGACACCCATCAATCATCAGACAACCAGCAATTCATCATGGCTCGTATTACGCCAGATGTTGAAGTCATTTTGCAGGAATAATGACCCCTGTGGACAGGATAGCTTCTCGCAAATTAGATGGAAGTACTGATATGCTCTGAACAGCCTGTTCCGCCTCGTCCCAGAGATGCTCTGTGAGATTACGATCTGCAGATTGTGAAAGCCAGAGAAGCAAGGAAAAGTCACCTTAATGTTCCTGGAACCAATCCATGACTAGCAGTGGCGGCTGGTGCTAAACCTTTTGAGGGGTAATCAAACTAATTAAAAAAAGTCTAAAAACAGAGCAAGACACTAAACCCTGCCTAAACCCTGACCAGGAGAAATACTTGAACATAAATTTTGCCTCCTTTGTTTCTGGCCTGTAAATTTCTGTGATTTTCTGGTTAAAGTCTCAGTCATAAGGTTCTTTAAGCCTCATACCTCAGTCATTATGTTGGGATTTCGGTTCCAGCACTTTGAAAAAGCAAACATTGAAAGCAAAAAGAAACCCCATTACTGTACTCACATCACATCCAGCTAGCCATCTCCATGTGTCATGACAAGAGCTCAAGAAACCCCAGATGTAAGCTCATCCTAGAGGCTGCTTCTGGATTTGTAAATTAGGTCGATCCAGTCTAAGCTCCATTATCCTTTTTTTTCCTTCAAGTGAACACCTTGTGAAAGGGGTGTTTGTTAATGATAAAACTACATTTTTCTGTATTTGGAATAAATTATTTGCCAAACTGAAACATAAACAGTTCAACCTGAACAGAGTTAGAATTCCCACAGTCTCTTGGTCAACTAATGAGCAACTTAATTTCAGCACGCTTGTATTATTTATTACAGTGGTACCTCAGTTCTTGTCAGTTTGTACCAGAATGCTTTGTCAAGAATCAAAAACGACGAGTACGAACCAAATTTTTCCCATATAGAATAATGCAAATTGAATGAATCCGTTCCAGACCCCCAGAAGATCCACAAGGCATTATATGCATTAATGGAGTTGTACTGTACAGGTGCTCCCTGATTTACGATGGGGATATGTTCAGACAAATCCATCATAAGTTCAATGTAACATGAAACGATGTGTTTGGAGTGTTTGGAAGAGCGTCTATACTGTATTGTAGCAAAACCTATGATAAGTCATGATAAGTAAGTTACTGTTTAAAACACTTACATTAACATACAGTTGGCAAAAATCGTTAACACAAAGCTTATTTTATATGTTGAAAAATCACGTCATTTAGTCAGTAATGGATTGAAAGTGGAAAGTAAAAGCAAAACACTTACTCTACTGGTGAACTCAGGGTCCTAGCATAGCTGCCTGTGTTCTGGAGCATTAAGTTCCTGTTTCCCTTTCGGGTGCCAGCCAATACAACCCTTTTTAGGACCCATGGAGACTTACTTGCACTAAGAATACAGTAATGTAAATGGAGATTTTCTCTGAGCAACTGATATTGTGAATCTGAATCACTGTTTACTGGATTGTGAATCATGAATCAGGTTTCAGCTGGAAATGAGTTGCATGGCTCGACTTATGCAAGTGCGCCGAATACCGAGCACGAATACCAAAACGACGAGAACCAAGACAAATTTGTCTGGTCAAAATGCTTCGAGAACCAATACATGTAGCACCGCATCTGATGACTATACAACCCTTTAGGAACGGAAACATTAGTTGGAGCACCAGTGCTGTATTCAGCTGCAATTTGCTTGACTGTGCACTACCTGAACAATTCTTGACGTCCTCCTCTGACTTCTTTTGTCGACAAGTGGTTTACATCCACAGGATCTCCTTTCGCTGGATGTTTTTCCTCGATCACAACATTCTCTGTATACTCCTGACATCGTTGTTTGAGAAAATCCCACAAGTTTGGCAGGTTTTGAAATACTATCTCTGATGCCCCTGCCTAATTCGAAGTCACACCGATCGCCCATTCACAGTGAAACTGATCCACGGATTTTATGCTGCACTCCGGGTGTCTGTTTTCCAAACAGGGAAGCCTCAAACGTGAAAGGGCACTCTGTGTGTGTGTGTGTATAGCACATTAGCCAGTAAAGGACAGAATTATAAACAGGGCACTTTAGGACAGGTCCTTATACGGCTTTGCTCATTCTTTGAGGCACACACGAGTCCAGCCTAACTGTGCTGAACATGCCAAGGTGAATTCCTGTGAACTGGGTACTTTCGCTCAATAAAATGATGCTGATTCTAAACATGCCTGGCACATGAGATAACATCTTGCACCTGTTGTTTCTAATAAAAGCACCTAATGAAATGGATACTTTGCATTAGCAAGGAATAGTTCTGATATTTTCCATTGTGTTCTGAGGAGAAAAAAAGAGTTGTTGATTCTCGTCAGCCAGGAAAGCATTACAAGACCATCTGTAAAGTGTTTGGACCACACCAATCCAGAGTCAGACAAACTCTGTACAAATTGAGGAGTTTCAAGACAACTGCTCCTCAGTCAACAAACAAGGATCACTCCAAGAGCATGGGGTGTAATAGTCTGCAAGGTCACAAAAGGACCCACGGTAACGTCTAAGCAACTAAAGGCCTCTCTGGCATTGTTTAATCTTAGTGTTTGAGTCGAGGACACAACTGAACAACAATGGTGTGCAATGAGATGAACAATTTGGTTGAAAAGAATGTTTTTGCTGTCCAAAAAGAAACAATGCTGCCCATCATGTGCCACATGAACAATCCAGTATTTCTCAAGTATGAGAAAATAGAGTGCTTTTGGTTTAAATTATACCATCTAAGAAACATGGTAGGGGTAATATTATTGATTTTGCCCGTTTTGTTCCATCTGGCCCAGAAGAACTTGCCATTATGGATGGAACAGTGGATTCTGAATTAAAGCAGCAAATTCTAAAGGAAAATGTCAGAACATCTGTCCGTGAACTGAATCTCAAAAGAAAGTGGGTCATGCAACAAAACAGCAACCCTAAGCACACAATCTGTTCTACAAAAAAATGGTTAAAGGTGACTAAAGTTAATGTTTTGCAATGACCAGGTCAACATTTTGTTTATTGGATCTTTAGAAAGTCATAAATGCATGAATTGTGCTTATTTTGTACTTGTTTAGAGTCAAATACAGCAAGAACAAATGCAAATGTCAACAGCAATTGACACATTCAAGCAATTAACACGATTAAATATTTAAATTGTTTGCACTTATTTAGGTGGTGGAAATGCAGTTTGTAGAAAAGAAATTGTGAACATTCAGGTTGAACAGAGCTTCATTCTTCATCATCATTCATCTGTGTTCTTCAGCTTTTCCCAGTAACTGACCTTTTCACTTTTGCTTTTGTTTCTCCCCGTTACAGATCAACTTTATATTCCTCTTCAACATAGTCAGGATCCTGATGACAAAGTTAAGAGCTTCAACCACATCAGAGACAATTCAGTACAGGTGAGTCATGATAGGAGATAAGATTATATCAACTGACCTTCAACAAAACATCTACAACTAAGTGAAATTTGTCAGCAGTTAAGTGTCAATATGTGAGTGTCAATCCATTTTTGATGTATATGATGCATTGATCAACTTAATAGATACATCTCCTTATTTCTACCCTCATTGTTCATTTTATCAGCTCCACTTACCATATAGATGCATTATGTAGGTCTATCTGATTTCTACATACTTTTAATCCCCTTTACTCTGTTGTTTCATGTCAGGACCTCCTCAAGTCCAGCACTGATCAGGTTTGGGTGGTGGACCCACTATTTGGGTGCCGGATCATTCTCAGCACTGCATTTACACTGACGTGGTGGTGTGTGTTGTGCTTGTATGAGTGTTTAAAAGTGTTTAAATACTCCTGCAGCACTGTTGGGTCTGATCCAATCATACCAGCAAAAACCCACACTAACACACCACCACCAAATCAGTGCCACTGCAATGCTGAGAATGATCCACAACCCAAATGGTACCTGATCTGTGGGGGTCCTGACCATTATAGTACAGAGTAAAGGGGACTAACAAAGCATGTAGAGAAACAGATGGACTACAGTCTGTAAATTGTAGAACTACAAAGTGCTTCTGTATGGTAAGTGGAACTGATAAAATGGTCAATGAGTGTAGACACAAGGAGGTGTACCTAATAAAGTGATCGATGGAAATTATTTTTAATTGGACAGGAACAATATGCTTTTGTGAATGTATAATATTCACATATATATATATATATATATATATATATATATATATATATACATATATATATATACACATGTGTATATATATATATATATAACCAGCACAGCATATGCCTTAATTTTGAATAATGTATCCTTGAACATTTTATATCAACTTTTTATGACAGATAAAATAACAGTTCTTTAATTTGAATGTATAAATATTAAATTATAGTGTGTATAATGTAGATTGATAGTTTGTGGTGCCAGTAGATGTCCGGGAGTGTTTGCTCTGTCAGTCATCCTGTCAGTTTTCTTTAATGCACTCGATACTTTGCAGTTATGATTCATATGTTTGCTGGTAGCAAAGCACTCCATGGGGGTTTTGGGCCAAATTTATCTGTGTCACTATTCTCATCATTTAGTTTGACATCCATCTTAGTAATGCTGGTCAAGAACATCTACACACTATCACTTGCGGCTGATGAGAGGATTCATTTCATGTGGCAATCATCTAACAGCTATTATAAAGCACTGTCATTTGCAATAATTACAATGTTGGTTGCTGATCAAGCCTTCTCAAATTAGTAGCCGGTTTCTAGTCTAGGATATTATTGAATAAAGATATTTGAATAAATAATTTGAAAACAATAATATAAACAACAGTTTTATACTGTAAACTATACAGGAATGTCTGGACAAGAAAAACTTGATTCCATGTCTGCTTTTAATGCTTTCTGTCTCCTGCTACCAGTTTGATAATGTAATAAATTTCGTGTAAATTTAAAAAACGTACCATGCCTTCATGATTCCAATCTAATTTCTGGAATACAGTACTGTGCAAAAGTCTTAGACCACCATTAGATCAGATGTTTTAGCAATGGTATAATGACATCTACAATTATTTCTCAGTCTCTTTATTAGAATACAGCCAGAAAATACAGGAAATTTGTATGCAGTATTAAAAAAAACTGAATAAAAAAGTTGCCACTTCTCTGGTCCAAAGAATGGTGTTTTTTTGGAAGGGTAGCAGTCAATGAGCCACCTTTTCAAAAGGGGAAGAGAGTGATAAGGCTAAGATAAGGGTGAAAAGCTCACAAAGACTGGAATGAACATCAGTGGAGAGCATTATGATGAATCCAAGTTTGAAATTTTTGGGTCCAATTGTTGACAGTATGTTATATATGGTCGTTATACCAAATCTAATGGTGGCCTAAGATGTTTGTACACTACTGTATTTATGACAAAATCGGATCCGAACCAGAACCAGACTCAATGATTATGGTTCTTAACTACTACTCAGAAGGTTGTGACTTCAAAACTGTCACTCTTGGGCTCTTAAACCATGGACTATGGACCAGAAGAACCAAGCTGCCACTGCTGGGTCCTTGAGCAAGCCCTTTAACCTTCAGTGCCCAACCTTTATGTCATATGCCTCACCCACGATTTGAACCCAGGAAATCAGGAACTGCCATTTCCAGCAAATGTCTCTCACCAAGAGCCACTTTTGGCCAAATCATGTCTTAACTGTATGACATAAGAGTGGTATATAAATGATTACTTGGGTACAATTAATCCTGTTAGTAATGCCTCGGCACATTGCCTACTGCCTCTCAGTTTGTGAAAGGCACGCACGGAGTCTTGCTGTTCTGTTCAGAGGCATTCTGTAATCGGACTGGACAACCAGCATCAATCTGATTTGGGGCTACGTCTTAAAGAGCACACCACATCTGGTAAACGTCTGACAAAAAAAATAAAATAAGCTGTGACATTTCAGGCAGGACGTGAGCCTCTTTTGATCTGTAAGCATGCATCTGGGTAATACTGAGGCAAGATTTAACAGCTGCATCACATTTCTCGCACCAAAGCACAGCTGAATGATTTAATAAATGTTTCCTGAAGGACTTCCTATCGGTTCCAGACTGTAAATCCCATCAGCTTTCTAAATTTCATAATTTAAAGCCCCGTAGACCTTAAAATTGAAGATGGCAGGTATAATAAGAGCTAAAGATAAATCCTAATTTGTTTTGCAGTTTGGGTTAACATTCTGTCCTAAAGGGCCCCGTTCAGTGGCTGATTCTATTTAGAGAGGGTTCTGTCAAAAACAAATCTTTATTTTATTTCCACAAATGGAAGACCTGTGATATTTAGATAATCATTCCAGAATGATGGTACCTAGAAAAGGAGACGGAGTCTTCTTGCTATGAATGAAAGCAAGCTAGGCTAATTCAACTAAATTCTGTGAACCCTAGTGACCAACATTAATTTTGACAAGGCAGGCTACTATTAAAATGTTAGGAATATAATCATGTAAATTGAGATGCTGATACCCAAGGCTGATTGCTAGTTGTTAGAGTTACTTACATAATTGTTGCCATTCTGGCATGTACTGATATATTAGGATGTTAATAATAATTGCTGACAATATAATACCATGAATTGAGACTCCAGTTCTACCCTTAGAATAGATCAATTAGCTGGTAGCTACTGATATCTCTTTGCTAGTGACATTAGCTATTGACATTAGTTTACCTTTTAATAAAATTGCTTATAATATAATAATCTGAAATGCTGATACTTAAATTCCAGTAATTTCTATCCAAAATAGGTTAATTACCTGGTTAGCAGCTTCTGGTCTATTTTCTAGTTGCTGATGTCACCTACACAACATATTGTGGTCATTATGGCAAATTGTGACGTTTTACACATACTACAGTGTCAGAATAATAACAATACTATGGGTAGTATGGGTGTGCGATATTGAAGAAAAAATGATATCTTATATTTTCTGGGAGAAACAATAATTCGATGATACTTTGGCAGTGTATATCTTGGGTCTAGAGTATTCAAAAGTTTTTGAACGCATCTCTCTCAACCGTTTCTTTCACAATGTGACATCATTTATGTCTTGTCATCTGTTTCTTTTCTTTTCATAAGGCACTTTTTTGCAGAATGATTCCGCTAAGATTTGCTGAGTGTGTTTTTGTGCTAGTACCTTGGTTGGTTTAAGCCTGTTGTGGACAGCTGACTCTTGAAGTTTGTCATAATCTTCATATCCTGCATGGTGGTTAGCTCACAGATGGTGAAATAAGTTAGTTGTCGAGCTGTCTTTACCTGCAGCCAATATCCAATATAGTAATATCTTAAAAACCAAACCACCTCACCATGTGAGTGAGGATAAAGTCTAACAATGTAGACAGTGAGTGTGCTTACATGCACTCAATCCGATCATAGTCTTATTTTTAGAGATTTCATTTCTTTTGGTCTTATTTACATAGACCAGGTGGGGGATTCTCTCATGGGATCTGGCAACCATGGAATTAACTGCAGAACCACTAAAAGGCACACTTTGTGGTGAAGAATTTGATTATTTAATATTACAAATATAAGTTTACATCACATCTTTCTGTGAGATTATTGGCTGGTTGCAAAATAGAAATCCAATTTTTGGCAGTGTCATATAAACCTGGAGCTTTCCCATTATCTGATTTCTCAAGTGCATGTTCCTCGTTGATCATATTACTGACAAAATCTGATTTTCTGCAGTTATTGGATTATAACGTGCATGTAAACACACTCACTGAAGCTGGTGGTGTCTGTATTTTGTCTCCTGGTTCTGCTTGTTCACTCATTTTTACATCCTACTGCTACATGACGCAGTGAATACTTGAATTCTTAAGGCTTGTATTTGCCTTTTAGTTTTGTTTGTTTTTTTTTAAGTGAGTGACATACTCGATCATGTCAATTCACACATCGTTAAAACAACCATTACGATATTATCGTAAACCAAACATATCACGCACCCCTAATAGGTAGTGAACCAATTTGATGTACTTTTTTGTACAGTATAGCTGGAAAACACTTGAATTGTCTAAAACTTTGGGCACTTTTCCAAATGATCCACTAATGTTATTTGTTAAGACCTTAGTACTTAGGTCTTAAGAACTTTTTTGACTTGTTAATCCTTTATTAGCATCGGCAGAAATGTTGTATTGAGTTGGTGTGGAAAACCAGTTTTTGCGTAAGACTTGACACGTTGTGGAAAATCTGGATCGCTCAACTAATACAGTGGTGCTTGAACGTTTGTTATCCCATTAGAATGTTCTATATTTCTGCATAAATATGACCTAAAACATCATCAGATTTTCACAAAAGTACTAAAAGTAGATAAAGAGAACCCGGTTAAACAAATATGGCAAAAATATTATACTTGGTCGTTTATTTACTGAGGAAAATGATCCGATATTACATATTAGTGAGTGGCAAAAGTATGTGAACCGTTGCTTTCAGTATCTGCTGTGACCCCCCTGTGCAGCAATAACTGCAACTAAACATTTCCTGTAACTGTTGATCAGTCCTGCACACCGGCTTGGAGGAATTTTAGCCCATTCCTCCGTACAGAACAGCTTCAGCTCTGGGATGTTTGTGGGTTTCCTCACATTAGCTGCTCGCTTCAGGTCCTTCCACAACATTTCGATTGGATTTAAGGTCAGGACTTTGGACTTGGCCATTCCAAAAACATTAACGTTATTCTTTCTTTAAACCATTCCCTTTGGTAGAAACGGCTTGTGTGTGCTTCCAGGGTCGTTGTCTTGGCTGCATGACCCACCTTCTCTTGAGATTCAGTTCATGACAGAGATGTCTGACATTTTTTCCTTTAGAATTCTCTGATATAATTCATAATTCATTGTTCCATCAAATGATGCAAGCCGTCCTGGCCCAGATGCAGCAAAACAGGCCCAAACCATGATACTACCACCTCCATGTTTCCAAGATGGGATAAAGTTATTATGCTTATGGAATGTAGTGTTTTCCTTTCTCCAACATATAAAGCTTTTCTTTTAAATCAAAAAGTTCTATTTTGGTCTCATTAGTCCACAAAACTTTCTTCCACTAGCTTCTGGGATCAATTCGCAAAACAAAGCAGACTTTGATAGATCCCTGTTCTTTAAATAAAACAGGATGCCCACTCACACCTGATTGTCATCCCATTGATTGAAAACACCTGACTCTAATTTCACTTTCAAATTAACTGCTAATCCTAGAGGTTCACATACTTTTGCCACTCACTAATATGTAATATCGGATCATTTTCCTCAATAAATAAATGACCAAGTATAATATTTTTGCCTCATTGGTTTAACTGGGTTCTCTTTATCTACTTTTAGGACTTGTGTGAAAATCTGATGTTTTAAGTCATATTTATGCAGAAATATAGAAAATTCTAAAGGGTTCACAAACTTTCAAGCACCACTGTACTTGATCAATAACTCCCCAGCACAACACGATTCATCTCTGACCAGGTATCTTTAATAACTGATGGAACTCTTTGTGATTTAGAAAGGGATTCAAAAGCAATTCAAATTTAAAAGCAATTACCAGCCCATTGTTTAAACACATTTTTGGAGAAATTGCACTTATGTTTTTCATTAGAGAATTTCTGCCGCAATCTTAGCTAGAAAATGTCTAATAAATCAGAGCGAATTCTATTTAAAACAGGTCTTTGATTAAAATTCCATTGCTTGTGTAGGAAAGCAGTGAAGGCCACTCTGGTTTTGCTTCCCCTCCTTGGCATCACCTACATGCTGTTCTTTGTCAACCCAGGAGAGGATGAGATCTCGCAGATCGTCTTCATCTATTTCAACTCCTTCCTCGAGTCCTTTCAGGTAAGTAACTTAACCCTTACCCATCATTTCGCAAGTCCTAGAGGAAACAAAGAGCACTTGCCATACATGAACCGTGTTTAACAGTGGAGTCAACAATTTGTAATTGGAACTCACATTGTTAGTTTGAAACTGTGAATAAAATGCACTCTTAATTAGAGCAAAGCTAGCTTAGTTGTTTGGGCAGTCATTAATTTGCATTTTGCTAGCCTTAGTTGTGCAGATCAGTTGCATAAAAGAAGCCAGGATTTGTTTTCTTTTCCCAAAGGACTCGGATTAATGAAATATTTACATAATTGTCACCCTTGTGACAGTCAGGTCAGAGTAAAATGGTTTGCTATTGTTCTCTTCTCAGCCTAGAAAGCCATAATGTATTCAGTCTGGCTTGGCATCGATGTCTCTCGCTGTTTTATTGTGAAAGTGATTCATTCATTAATCTCTGCTTTGTGTAACGTTTAAGACGTGACCTATGTTAATGTGTGAAGCACTGACTTATTGATTGCATTTTGCTTGTATTTTTTGGATTTGGTCAAAAGAACAAGAAGGACAATCCTTCAAAGAAAACATTCCATGGGATTGATAAGCTGCAAGACTTCGCTTGTGGCGTGGATTTAAAATAGCGATATGTCAGCCATTTAGCGATAAAAATTCAAGTGTAACTGCAACATGTCGAGATATTTTTCTTTCTTTTTCGGAGCGCATTCTCTGTGGTTAAACTCTAGAGATGGCTGTGTGTGAAAAATCCAGTAGATCAGCAATTTCTGAAACCTGTCTAGCACCAATAACAACGTCACATTCAAAGTCACTTCAATCACCTTTCTTCGCTTTTCAGATGCTCGGTTTTTTTGAACTTCAGCAGGTCGTCTTTACCATGTGTCCATGCTAAATTGCCTGATTAGATATTGCGTTAAGGAGCAGTTGAACAGGTGTACCTAATGTACCTAAAGTGGCCAGTGAGTGTACATTATATGACCAAATGTTTGTGGACACCCAACATCAGAGCATCACATTCAATACCAGGGGTACTGATGGAGTCATTGGCCCTAATTGTTGTCTGGAACTGATGTTGACCTAGCTCACTGTTGGCATTCTTCAGCTCAAAGGTGTCTGACGGATTGAATGCCAGGATCCTTTCAAAGAACTATTTCGTTATGGGCTTTGTTTTAAGAGAACCCATCCTGCTGCCGCCTTTTATCTATGAGGATCAGGGCTGTGCTAAAAATCGATACAGTAATATATGGCGATATTTATTTTGGTGATATACTACAGAAATTTTCAGATTAAAATATAGATTTTCTTTGAAGGAACAGAAAACACCTTTTAAATGGGGTGTAAACTACAGTCTCCGCTCCTGTAGATGGCGCAGTACAGTGTTTTGACTGCATTTATCCACTGAATTCTCAATGTGATGTGATGTAATAAGACGACTCAGATTGTACACCATACCTTGTATTTCAGCTGTTTTTATATTTTCAGTGAACTATGTAGAATATCGCAATATACTTATCGCAATATGCATCGTATCACAAAGTATCGTGTGATATCGTGACCCAGGTATCGCAATGCATATCGTATCGTGAAGTCCTTTTCGATACCCACCTCTCGTGAGGATGGCAGAAATCACTAATGAAAAGAGGTGTCTACATTTATATATAGTGGTAGCCTAGTGGTTAAGGTACTGGACTATGGACCAAAAGGTCCAGTGTTCAATTCCCACCTCAGCCAAGCCGCCACTGTTGGGTCCTTGAGCAAGGCCCTTAACCCACAATTGCTTGAATTGTAAGATTGTAAGTCGCTCTGGATAAGGGCGTCTGCTAAATGCTGTAAATGTAAATGTATAGTTTTTATTTGGCCAAATATTTTGCCAATGTTCAATAGTATTGAAGATGTATTAAAAGAGAAACACAAATGGTAACGCACGAGGTGGTCAATGAAATGAACTGTTTTTTTATTTTCTCAATTTGTCTGCAAGTCATTTATATAAAGCATGTGCGCCCTTGTATTCTTGTTGCCTCGTTGCACATGAAATGCATCTTAAGATGTCATCATCTTCCTCTCTCCGCTCTTCTCTCCAGGGCTTTTTCGTCTCTGTGTTTTACTGCTTCCTGAACAGTGAAGTAAGTAAACTATTTTGGTCCACATTCCTCTCTCACTTTCTACTTCCTTCCTATAACAACCTTCACACAGTTCGCAGCAGCAGCAGCGTGTTTGCAGTGTGTACCCTGGGGAGTATGGTGCTAAAAACACACTCGAAGTCAAGGGTGTCGAATGCCTAAAGTGCAGCGCAAGCTCTAGTAATTTGGCCAGGTTCCCTCTGCCTGACCCAGTCAGTCAATAGGATCACGCTGACAAACAGCACGGTCATAAAATATTCATCCATGGGAAAGAAAATCCTGAATGATATTACACTGAAGATTTTCAGGGGCACGCACTGAAATCTGATACTTTATTGTACTGTCTGGACTAAATACTTATGTGGTCAAAAGTCTGTGGACGCAATTTTTAATTAGTGGATTTGTCTCTCGTCTACGTTCATGTTCGCGGCTTTAATGGCACTGGCAGCATTTAGCAGCTATCCTGATTCAGAGCAACTCACAATTATGACTTAGGAAAATTAGCCATGATTTTATGATGCTAGTTCCATGGTTATTTTGTAGTTAATCAAGATTCTAAAATGAACTCTCTGATGACAGTTAAGCATGATTTCATGATGGTAGTTTAAATGTGGTTATTTTGTAGTTAACCATGATTCTAACATGAATTCCCTTATGGAAAATTAATGATTTCACTATGGTAGTTTATAATAAATTCCTTTATTGTATAGTTAACCAAGGTTCTAACATAAATTCCCTTACAAAAATTAGCCATAATTTTACGATGGTAGTTTATAGTGGATATGGTTATTATATATAGCCATTATTTTAACCTGACCTCCTTACGAAAATTAAGCATGATTTTTTGATGGTAGTTTATAGTAAAATTGGTCATTTTGTAGTTAACCATGATTTTAACACAAACTCCCTTACGAAAATTGGCGTATTAAGACGGAATACACATTCTTGCCATTTGCCTCATTTTAAGCAATGTTGTAGTTCCTTCAGAAAATGCAGATCTAGTTCGTATTCTTGCTTAAAATAAAGCACTATGTGCAAAGTATCTAAATTATTATGTGACTATGGTAATGTCTGGTCAACGTCCATTTCGGTCAATGTCCTGTTTCACAGAATGTAATGCAGACGCTGAATGGCGTACACCAAAATTTATCAGGAGCTTCATGGATTGCCATGTACAATGGCAAGAATGAGCTCAGGTGGATTAAGGCACAACATCGTTGCACTCACAGCAGTAAAAACATGTTCTTTGCAGAGATGAATGAAGCTTCAAAAATCTGGCAGTCCATTAGTGGTCACTCGATTGCATCTAAATGCTCTTTTTTGATTATTTGAATTCCACCAAGTTAAATCGTAATGTTTGTGGCATACAATGACATTTTCAAGATCTGTGTCCTTCCAGCTTTGTCTTGTACCCTTTCCTTTTATTTCAGTGACATTACCTATACAAAACTGACCTCCATAAAGAATTGTTGTGCCCTGACCGCAAGCACATCCAATACCTTTAGAATGAACTGGAAAATTGACTGGGTGATATCAGATAAGGCTCTGGACTACTAGATGGAAGGTTGTGATTACAATAAAAGCTCTGTTCAGCCTTGAAAAAGACACTTAACCTGGTCAGATCACTTGGAAGTCCACTCAGAATAAAGGGACAACTGTTTAATGCTGTAATGTAATGTAAATGTCTGAAATCCAGGGTGTGGCAACCAATCAGTGCCAAAACCTTTATGGATGGTTTTGTTTGCTGAATTGCAGATAATCCCTGCAGTCATTTTTCCAATCTCTAGTGGAAAGCCTTCTCCAAATGCTGCTATATCAGTAAATGGTGCACCATTCCATAGCCAGTGGAACAGTGCAGTACCTTGCACTTAGTGTTCAGGTAACTTCTCTGCAGTCTTTAGTGTGTGATTAAATGAGCAATTGACCAAAAGGTCACCCTGAATCAGATACCGAAACCGTAGTACAAAACCAAAGCGAAACATGCTATCTATTACCAGCCTCGCTTCAAGAAGGCAATCGATATGTCAATATCGGTGATAAGACTCATCCATTCCCATAACCTACACTTGAAATACGAGCTAAATAGAAGCTGAAACTAAAGCTAAATGACAAACAAGGTGGCAGGTTACAAATTATTTTCCAAATGGATAAGGCTTTTGTAAATTGGACTCGCATAGACAGGGATTTAAGCTAAATAGAAGCTGAAACTAAAGCTAAATGCCACCTTGTTTGTCATTTAGCTTTAGTTTCAGCTCCTATTTAGCTCGTATTTATATATATTATTATATATATATATATATATATATATATATATATATATATGTAAGTATTTAGTCAGTACACAAAACTAAATGTACTTAAGGTAAAAAACTAAAGCTATTTCTTTAAGAACCCCTTCTAACTACATTTTTTTAAACAACTAAATCAATCACACTTACAGGAGGAATTTATTACAAACAAAAAAGGACAACAAAAGAAATAAACCTGTGAGTATAATTATCATATTAATTCCCACCTCTGGGAATTAACCTCCTACCTTTCCTATTGTGTAAAATGATATAAGTGTAAAAACTGCGCTGATTACCTATCAGGGTGCGTGTTTGAGATTACATGCTCTCCCTACAGGGAGTCCGTCAACTTGTCGACTGAATATGAATGTGACCTTTCCAAGCATCCAATGTTACTGATGTCTTATTGGAGAAGCAGCTGTCTTCAGTCTGGTTACAGCAGGGAAGCAATGTTTGACAGATGTGTAGGCAGATAAATAATGCTGTTTTTCTCTGAATAATGGCCTGATTGCCCGCTTGAGAATTTTTTCGAGAGCTGTACCAGGCTGGTGGTCTTAGATAAGGCAGAAAAATCAAGCCAGTGTTTGACGCTCTCATTAGTAGAGTCAAGTCATTATACGAGTACAAACAAATTTGGTTTGCAACTGCCAGAATAATAAAACGTCTTACAACACAAAAAAAGATCAGCACGGTGGCTCTGTGGGTAGCACTGTCCCATCACAGCAAGATGGTCCTGGGTTCAATCCCAGGGTGGTCCTTTCTATGTGGAGTCTGCATGTCCTCCCCGTGTCCATGTGGGTTTACTCTGGGTACTCTGATTTCCTCCCTCAGTCCAAAGACATGCATTAGGTTAATTGATTGCACTATTGAGCCCAATTTGAGTATATATGACTAGCTTCAATTATGCTGTTAAATAAAAGAAATACAAAAAAACCTAGAAAATTAGAACTATGTTCGTTTGAATTGTTAAAATATAGGTTTTTATAGCATCTTATTAAAGGCAATAATGGATGGTTTGAAGAGTAACAGTGTTGCTGCATGACCAGATTACCTTTTTTTTTTCCTAAATTCTATGTAATTTATAGGGCACTAAGAGTTTGTTAGGATTGTAAATGATTTGGGACATGTCCTTATACATTTTGTTTGAAAAAACGCACTAACTTCACTGAACATGGCTGAGACACAAAATAACAGCTTGCATCTGCTGTTTCTAATATATTTATTCATTTCTTTGTTTATTACTTAACATCGCTTTTGGCACCAATGGCTATTCACAACAGGCACAAGCTTATGTCGAAACTAGTCATACACCCTCATACTGGGCTAATTTGTTATAATCAGTGAACCTAATTCATGTCTTTGGACTGTGGGTGGAAAACCTGAGCACCCAGAGTAAACCCACAAGGACATGGGGAGGGCAACTAACAGTTTTAAAACAATATATTCACAAAAAATGAAAACACGAACAAACTAAACAAAAAAATATACAATACTATATATAAAACTAGCAAAGAAATGAACGTACAGTTTTACATGACAATTGGAATAAAAAGGACATAAAACATTCTGGGAGCAGCTTAATAAACTGTCTGCCCTACATTTCACAATGCTGGAATTCAGGGCAGCTACCATTCAGAAACATTTAGTATCAATGACCCATAATTTGGTGTAATAGGAGAAAACAGAACTACCTGAAGCCTTGTTTTTCACATATGGATAAATTTATGATTGCCCATAACCTACCTTCAACCCACAAAATCTCCTGCCAGCCATTGTGTGTGGAATGAGATACATAAGTGGGTTTTTCATCGTGTATCAACCAAGAAATATGAGGTGATTTTACAGGAACAGACACACTTACAGTGTTTCCTGGTGATACTCCAGATTATTATTGCCATCAGACATACTTTTAAAATTGTTCAAGACGTGGAAGAAGTTACCTGCTTTCTAGGGCATTCCTAATTCCCAGATTTTGACATCATTAAACATTTATGGGAATTTTGGAGTGCATATTGTGATAGCACTATTAAATTATAAAAGAAAAAGCAAAAATCAGCATATACAGCAGAGGTGTGCAGTCAGATCCTTCTAACCCTTCTAAGGGGTAACAAACAGCTGTATGTAAATATTTGTTTCAGCAATAAAGTAGAATCAAAAACATCATCCGTGTTTTTACTATCCAAAACTATGGATGGTAGCGAAATTCTGAATACACATTGCATTCAGAAAGTTTTGAGGGGTCCTTTTCTTTTTGTTTGTTTTTTTTATCTTTGTTACAAAGTGTTGTTATTGTTCTAAAATTCTAACAATTATTTATTGTGTTTATTTATTTCATTTTCTAATTCTTGTTCATTTCAGTCTTTGTTTTTGTTCAGTATTTTCTTTTTTATATTAATTTTTACATTTTTATTTGAAGTTGAAACCTGAGATTTTTAAGAACATTGTTTTTGTTTGAATTTTTTTCAGTAAATTATATTTATTCAAACTAAACTTTCAATTTTTCAATATAAAAAGACAAAAATGTAGCTTTGAATTGTCGTCAGCTCTAAAAAGCTTTGCAAACCTTTACGTAAAACGATATATACTCTGCTTGTGCAAACGTTTTCTATATGGAACTTCAGTCCAACTTTTTTGGTTTTGTTTTCACATTTTAACCTCGCTAATCCTTGTCATGGTTGTGGGGGGCTCTGGAGCCTATCCCCAGAATTCACAGGGCAGAGTCGAGTGTGTACTTTGAAGGGGGTGTCAGTCCATCGTAGGATTGTTTGTGTAGTGGTCGCTGTTAGAACTGTCAGAGAAAATCGTTCAAGGTCTCACAACTTGATGTTACGTTTCTTAAGGTCAGCAAGAAATAAACCTTAGCATTAAAGATTGGGAAATCTAGTAAACACCGGCAACCGGGAGGAAACCAGTTTACCGTATTTTTCGGACCATAAAGCGCACCGGGTTATAAGGCGCAATATCAATGATCGGCTGCTAACGGATCTATGTTCATACATAAAGCGCACCGGGTTATAAGACGCATGAAATGAAACAAAACTCTTAAGTTCCCTCGGAAGCTCAGTTTGGTCTTTACCTGGCGCAGGGCGTCTTCTTGCTTCCTCCACTTCCAGATCATTGATTCGTTAATGTTGAATTCTCTCGCAGCTGCTCTATGACCATGTTGTACTGCGTGACTGATAGCGTTGAGTTTGAAATCCGCTTCGAAAATAAATGAATGAATGCACGTACCCTAATGCTGAAGCACATACCGTATTACTCCGCTATGCTGCGCACTACGGTGGCCGTAAGCTTCGTAACTTACCAAGACCGTGCTAAAACATTTTGACAGATTTGTACCATGTACAATCGGTTGTAGGTCAGAAGGCTCAACCAGAATTAATTCATACATTAGACGGACTGCATTTTAAGGCGCACTGTCGATTTTTGAGAAAATTAAAGGATTTTAAGTGCGCCTTATGGTCTGAAAAATACGGTAGTCAGTTTAGTCCAATTAGTAATCCTGAGTCCTAACCATTTGAGCCACAAATGCTGTGGTAGGGACTGTGGTAGCCTAGCGGGTAAGGTACTAGACTATGGACCAGAAGGTCCAGGGTTCAAATCCCACCTCTGCCAAGCTGCCACTGTTGGGTCCTTGAGCAAGGCCCTTAACCCACAATTGCTTGGATTGTAAGACTGTATCAATTGTACGTCGCTCTGGATAAGGGCGTCTGCTAAATGCTGTAAATGTAAATGTAAATGCCCTATACATTCACTGATGAGATGACTTAAGTATTGCAGTACTGACTGCAGATCTTTCTTCCTCTCTGCAGGTTCGTTCAGCAGTCCGAAAGCGTTGGCACCGCTGGCAGGACAAGCACTCAATCCGGGCACGGGTGGCGAGGGCCATGTCCATTCCCACCTCCCCGACTCGGGTCAGCTTCCACAGCATCAAGCAGTCATCCGCAGTCTGAAGTGGACTGATCCAAAGCACCACAGCTTTCCTTTTTGAGTACTTCTCCTGCCCACCTCAGACTTCCTGCGCAAATCCAGGGAACCGGTGCGGTCCAAACAGGGTATGAGACCTTCAGTTGGGAGAAAAAAAAGCCCAATCTGGGGTTCCAGTACATACAAGTTCTTGCTGTCTGTCACGGCAGTGACATGAATGAAGGAGTGATTGGGTGAACATGGTAATGAGCTGGTCCACAGAATGCTCTGCAGAATAATGGACAGAGATATCTGACTCCAAAAACACACAAAGATGAAGTCAAGTCAAAATGAACTCTTTTCCCAGACTGACTATTGTTAGTGGGAAACTCTACCACTGGCTGTGCTTCACCGGCAAACTTGTGTAAATTACTGCAGGTTCAAACCAGTATTTGGTAAACTGTGATGGTGGCCATGCACCTGGCAATCAATGTTTGCTGATTTCTGTTTCGGTTAAATCGTCTATTGTTGGCATTAAGTACAGTGTATCAGACCGGATATATATCTGACAGTACATGGACTATCTCTTGCAGCGTTCTCTACCCTTTAACACAAAGACTTATTTCACTGAATACAAACATGCTAACTTTCACTGACTTCAATTCAGTCAGTCATCAGGGAGAAAGGGTACAGTTTGTTCAAACACATCCATTAATAACTTCTCATCTTAACCATGCCACATTTTTACCATTCCAATCCGTTAGACAATTTAGAGCGAGAGATTATAAAATAGACACAACCTACCACACAATCTGTCATATTGTGGTGAATATTTAGTTATGAGGACCAACAATATAATAAATTAAACAAGTTTCAGTTAAGATTTAGAAACAAAAATGGGAGTTCCACAGTATATTTCTAACCCCTATTTCACAGAGGTTAAACATAGAAGAGAAGGATCTTTGATTGAAATTTGAATGGGGGCATCCCACTAATCATATACTATGCCATGATTTTCGATTCCCCATCCCTACTGTCTTATGCAAAGTCTGGCCACCCCTGGTCAAATTATATTTTACATTCATTTTCTACATGATTAGACATTAACACAGGCTTTCACATAATATATTTCTGCATATTACTGGCTGGGCTGGAAACAGGGAAATTCACTTACGTAGTGTTCTTGTACACAAGGATAAAATCATGAAAACATAAAACATTTAGATGTTTGATATTAAACCCACATGAACACACCTGGGTGTGTCAAAATCTGCCAAAATATCTTCTCTCATGTATTTTTTCTTAAAAGATTAGTTGGTAATCTGCCACCAGGCTCATGCTTTTGCCTGGTCAGAGTCCATAACACAATAGAGAACATTTGGTCTCACATTAACCACAAACTAACTAGGAAACATTTTTCAAGTACTTGTCAGCTGGGTAAAGCCATTACCATTGAGTGGATTGGGCCCATTTTTGCCCAGGAGTGTACATCCTTCAGCTCATGGCCTGAAAATTGAGCAAAATTAGCCATCGTACAGATAATTGTTTGTTTCTTCATGTTGTATCCCCATTTGTGCTGGTCAGAGTTGTGAGAGGGTCCTGTGCCCATCTTGGAGAACACATGGGACATAGAGCACCAGTCCATCACAGGCCCAGCAAGGCAAGGCCTCCCATCCAGCAGACACAACAAATTGTGCATGAAAAAGGTGCCTTACTCTGCTGGAAGGTCACCACCAGAACTATTTGCATTATTATAAAACATGATAGATGATAATACAAAATATATTTATAGTGTAAAACTATACGTGTATGTAGTACTGTGCAAGAATCTCAGGCCACCATTAAATTAGATACTGTATACTATTGTTTAGCAGTGGAATACAATCGGAAAATACAAACAATATGTATGAAGTATTAAAAACCGAAAAAAAGAGTAAAACAGCTTCTATAGGCTACAGTGGCAGGTGTGAACTGCCTTTAAACCTGAGCAATAGCAGCTTCATCAGGATACCAAGTTGACCCTTCTACAGTTTGGAAGAAACTTGATCAGGAATGGTCTTTTTGGAAGGGTAGAAGCACAGAAACCACTTTTTTTGGACGGGGAACAGGGTGGAAAGCCTATGATATGCTGAAGCTCACAAAGAGTGGAATGAAGATCAGTGGAAAGGAGTTCTATGGACTGACAAATCCAATCATTGACACCATTGTATATGGTCATTACCCCATTGCTAAAACAACAGATCTAATGGTGGCCTAAGACTTTTGCAGTTACATATACACTTTATATAGACTATACATGTACACATTTAACTAGGTCTTGCTCATGTGCAAAACAGGCTGACATTAAGTCACTTTATTACACTGTGTGTATTTGCAGATCCCTTATACATTATACAGATTATCCTCAGTAAGTGGCCCCTACATCCCCAGAGCTACAAAAGTAACACAGATGTGACTTTGAAGAAATGGGATGTACCCTGAGAATATCTGAAAAGCTCCGTCTGATAGTGTATGGTATGAAGTACCACCCATATCACCCATAAATACATCACTGGGGAAAAACAGGCAGATCATATTACTATACTAAATACATGATTTAAGGTACTGCTGTCTATCCATCTCCTCACAAAAGTCTAAATGATGAAAAAATGTGACAGCCATTTCAAAACAGCTCTGCTATTTAACTACATTATTTAATATGCAATGGTAGTATTCACATAACCCCACAGTGTTCATAATAACCTATAGAGCATCTCAGTGTTCAGTCATTTACCGACCAAATTCTGGTCCAGTTGTCGTTTGTCCTCCATCTCAGTGACCTTTCATTCTGTGATTTCATCCCATCGTATGTGCATGTGTATCAGCTAGTAAACCCTGAAACAACCCTGTTTACTATTCTTTTTTAATCCATTTATTCTTTTTATTAACCGCATATTTATTATATTTGAGGTTTTCAGATCATGTAGCATTCTAGTTGAAAGACTGAGTTTGTAACATTTGACCTTATTTATTTGGGAGATGCTCTTATCCAGAGCTACTTACAACCCCAAATCATAAAAAGTTGGGATGGTATGGAAAATGTAAATAAAAAAAATATATGCAGTGTTCCTTACAGTTCCTTACACTTTTATTTCATTGCAGACAGTATGAACCAAAGATATATATATTTTTTTTTCCTGGTCAACATCATGTCATTTGTTAATAAACATCAATTCCTGCATGTCAGACCTGCAACCCATTACAAAAAAATTTGGACAGGGACAATTTGGGGCTAGTAATGAGATAAAATAAACTACATAATGTGATTTCAAACAGGTGTTGTCAAAAGGTGATAATCATGTTTTGGTAAAAAGGCAGTATCCATGAAAGAGTCTTTGAGGAGTAAAGATGGCCAGAGTATCTCCAGTTTATCAACAAATGTTGAGTTAAAAAATCTTTGAAATGTGTAAAAACAAAGTTTTCCAAAAAAAACAATAGAAGAGATTTACATATTTCAGTCCTAACTTGAATATATTTGAGTCCTAATTAAATGAAGTTGTAAATAAACATCAAAGGAAATGTAAGGAACACTGCATATATTTCTTATTTGCATTTTCCGTACTTTTTCCTGATTTGGGATTGTATAAATAATAGCAGGTTTATATGGTACAGTTAAGCAGTTAAGGTCATCTTGGCAGTGACAGTTTTAGGGCTTCGAACCCATGACATTCCGGCTATGGCAGAATGTTAAGGTACTAGTCCTGTACCTTAACTTCCACCACTGTCTCCATTGCAAAAGGTATTGCGAAAGGAACTTTGGAGTGAAGTTCATCTCATTTACTCAATTTTCCAAGGAAACGAAACAAAGACAGAGGATAGAACACCAAATGCAATGTTGTCACAAATCATAAGCCTCTAGGAAGGAGTACCAATAGTACAGTCTTCATTGTTAATTGATGGTGGAACTTCATTTGTTGTTTAAAAACAGTGAGAGACTTCGCCATTCAGACCATCAGGGCATTCATACCCCCACCTGACTGGCAGTACAGAGAAAAGTCTTGACACTTGGCTATCATGTGGCTTGAGTGGGCAGTCCAGTTGAGTCATGAGTCTTGAAGGGTGGGAGTTATAGACTGGGGTTTGATTAGTGCATGAAGGTAAGAGAGTGCTCTTCCTTTTCACTTTGAATCAAGTTGTTGAGTTGAAGGCAACTGACCCTCTTGGTTCTTGAAGAATTTTCATCTCTCATCTGAAAGGCTTCTAGAAGCTGATGGGGAGTCCCAGGTATTTAACCCTAATGGGGTTGCCACCATGGAGGTTTTCCTGAGAGTCCTTGACCCACCCTGTCAATAATTGAGTTGTTAGGGTCACAGGGGCCAAGGTGTGACCCATTAGTGAGTCGTCGTCCCACCCTGCCATCATGTGTGTCGTTAGTCACAGGGATCAAAGTGTGAATGGAGGATAAACCTCCTGGGAAGGGATCTCAAGACTGCTTTGTTAGGTGGCTGATAACTGGTGTCGTATTCCACCTCCTCTGTTCAACATTGGTTGTTTTTAAAACTAGGAAGTCTCACATGATGGCAGGGTGGGATATCCACTGCTTTTAAGTTAATATTACTACTAATTCAGTGTTGCTTGTTATTATGATGTCAACATGACACAAAACATCAGGTACAGAGGACTGATTATTATCTGTTGTTGCCTGTAGTGTTCTCTTGGTTGCCATTTTCCATAAAAACATGCTGGCTGATGGAATGGCTGCCGGAAATATCTTCTGTATTTGAATGTATGACATCCTGGAGTCTCATCCAGGATGTAAGCTTAGACTTTATGAGATAAGTTTTGGCTTTGATGTGGTTCTTTGGTTATCTTGCTTCACATACTAGAAGAAGACTTATGGAAGTCTCTGGAAGCCTCATATTGATTCTTGATTCCTCAGTGTTCACTTAGAGTATTGACTTGTCAGAGTTCAATAGATTTCTGAAATCAATAAGCTGTTAATTGGAGCATTTGGACAGTTTGCTTACACCCATCATTCCACTTTGAATATATTTCATTTTAAGCATGCTGTGAGATAATTAACTCATAATGCGGTGCATAATATTATGATAGCGTAATTAAGGCATAGTGTCCTACTTGTAAGAATAATAAGCAGAGATGTAATCTCAATTTCAGAAGAAATGATCACTTGCTAACCTCTGTCTTGTTTATATGCCCTTTTATCTAAACCAGCACCTGTCCCATTACCAGAAGATGTACACAAAATTAGAAGACACCCTACAAATCCTCAGCTTGGATCTGAAGACAAGTGTTCTCCAAAAATAGTGCAAATTACACAAAGCATGTGGCAAGGTGTGGGTGCATTTTGTGGATTGAAGTAGATCCCCTTTCAGATACTCTAGACATAAATCCCTCATGGTGTTCAGTGAAAGTCAAAATAATTTTAGATTAGTCGCTCATGCTATGCAGTAAGCACAAGTATGGATAGAAGAAGGTCGCCAAGTCATTGTGGATGGGATTCTGGAATTTTTCAAGGTCACCAAGCACAATGTTCAGTCATCCACAAGAGATATATTGGCTGGTTTCCCCTATATGCCAAGCACCAAAGTGATCTAGGGCTGGCTTCTACTTCCTAATTAATATAGCCCATCAGTACTAGGGAACACCGAGATGTGTATTCGGACATTAGTTGGAGCACCAACATTGGCTGCAATTTTTAACCGCAATTTGTTAACCAGTTGTTTACATCCACAGAATCCCCTTACCACTGGATGGTTTTCTTCAATGACAATATTCTCTCTATACTATACATACTATACCATTGCACAAGTTTTTGAAATACCGGCCCTGGCTAGTCTAGCACCGATGGCCATTCTTCATTTGAAGTAGCTCAGAACGCTCGATTTTTCCCATGCTAATGTGGATTCACACTAAAACCGATCCGCAAAGAACTTGCTCACTTGATTTTATGCTGCACTCGTGTCTAATTTTTGTACAGGGAAGCTCCATTCAGGTAATAAAGTGGCCACTCAGTGCGAATAAAGTTTTGCAACCCTTCTAATAGGTACAGTCAATAATTGTACGTCTAAAGAATGTAGTCAGTTAGTATGTAGTTAATATGGAGTATAAGGTTGTACGGAGTGCGATTCATTGATATTTCTGTAGTGTAACACTTTGACAAACTAGTTATTATACGGTATTTCCAAAAATTGAATTAAGTAATCATGAATCAAAAAGTTAAATAATCATGACTCCCACTGTAAGCAAACATATTGAAGAAGCTGTCGCTACTTATAACTCTCCTTTTCATCAGAGTTTGCAGGAAGACCCAACTACTGCCATCATTTAAAGTAAAGATCCATTGTGTGAAACATAAAATCCGAGGTTCCACTAACTGGGATCTAAAATTGGTGGGAAAACACATCAGAGCAGTTAGAGCGCTTTCATAGCCTCTATCACACACACAGTCGAGTTGCCTAAACATGAAAATGCACAAATAGACACAAATTGCACACATTTTGTGCTTTTCCGGAGAAAATTGTTGTGTTGTTGACAAGTAGGAGCAATGGAAATCAATGTGAGTTCAACCAGCAGATTGGATTAAAGCAGGTTGTGTGATCTCCAAAGACCTGCTGTGCAAAAGTTAGTGCTTTTTAAGACAGTTGAGATGATAGATTCCTTACACGGTACGTTTGTGAAATGGGCTCCATACTCAGAACACAGTAGCAGTTGTGAATTTCATTTAGTATACATCGATCAGCCATAACAATAAAACCACTGCGGGGTGAAGTGAAAAACATTGACAGTCTGATGTTCTCAGGAAACTTGAGTTCTGGCATTCATGTAGACTTTGACACACACCACAAGCCTAAATATTGTTGCAGACCAAGTGCACCCCTTCAATGGAACGGTATTCCCTAATGGCTGTGGCTTCTTACAGCAGAACAGTCCACACTGCAAAAATTGTTCAGGAATTGCTTAAGGAACATGACAATGAATTCAACATGTTGACTTGGCCTCCAAATTCCTCGGATCTCAATCTGATGTGCCATGTGCAGGACGAACAAGTCCTACCCATTGAGGCCCCAAATCACAACATACAAGACTTAAAGGATCTGCTGATACTTGTTGCCAGATACCACAGGAACCAGAGGTCTTGTAGAGTCCATGCCTTGATGAATGAGTCTTGGAGGCATGAGGGAAAATTTCAATAAGCTAGTATTAATGTTATGGCTGATCAGTGTCTTTTTAGCTACTGACAGATATTTCTAAGGTAGGGATGACACAGTGATTAAGGTTCTAGACTACGAATCGGATGCATGTAAGGTCAGATCTCAGCATGGCAAGCTTTAACACAGCATTTACATTTAACTGCTCAAACACGACTGTACTTCACTGTGGATAAGGATGTCTTGCCAAATGCTGCGAATGTACGCCCAGGAATATAGTGGTTCCTCGATTCTCGACCACCTCGGGAACTCACCAAATTCGGTTCTCGACTCATTTTGACTAGAAAGATTTGTCTCGACTCTCATCATTTGCTCGGTACTTGGCACACTTGCTTAAACATGTACGAGTCAAGCCACACTACTCATTCCAGTCGAAACTCGATTCACGATTCATGATTCACGATTCAGTACACAGTGATTCAGATTCACAATAGCTATCACTCAGTGAAAATCTTGTGTTTTTCTTTACTTTTTTACATCTACAGTACTGTATTCTTAGTGCAAATAAGTCTGCATGGGTCCTAAAAAGGTTAATAAACACCCGACCGAAAGAAAACCATGAATCAGATCCTCCAGTACACTTTCAGGGTGGAGTTAGCTTAGCAGCCATGCTAGCGCCCTGAGTTCATCAATAGAGTAAGTGTTTTGCTTGTACTTATAACTATAACACGGTTATAAAATAAGCTTTGTGTTAATGATTTCAGCCAACTGTAGGTTAATGTAAGTGTTTTCAACAATAAGGTTCTGCTATGATACAGATATATTAAACTCATCAGTTCATGATACGTTTAACTTCTGATGGATTTGGCTTAACATAACCCCATTGTAAATCAGGGAGCACCTGTACAATACTCCATTAATACATATAATGCCTTATACAGTGTGGATTTTCTTGTGGTCTGGAACAGATTCTTTCAATTTACATTATTCCTTGTGGGAAAAATTTGATCGGTACTTGTTTCTGGTACTCAACAAGCCTTCTGGAACGAATCAACGACAAGAACCGAGGTACCACTATTCAAACTTGTGTATAACACCAAGTCTCAGTAGATATGCTGAGAAATGTAGTGTCATTTAGAGTTGCGATGTGTATCTGTGTAGGTGCATTTCTAAAGACCGCATTCAGTTTATTATTAAAGAATGCAGGCTCAGTTCATCTATTCATGGTTGCTAGGTTCTGTGCTTGAGTTTTTTAGTCATATGTCGTCTGCTTCCATCAAAAGACGCACGTCTTTAAATCTGAAATAACAGTGGCGATATAAAGTCCAAGCAGAATTAAATTTCACCCGTTTAAGGTGCTAGATGTTTATTAGGAACTATTATGATACTACCAGCACCAAAATGTGAAACAGGGGTGTTTATAAGTTATTCATTTCAAAATTTATTCATTTCCTTCATCTGTCGTAAATACTTTTTACAGCTGAAGTCCAGAAGCATGTCAGTGCAAAGCCAGAATACCCCGAACAGCATACTAGCATACTAGTCCCTCACATTACATTACTCAGGCACCTGCCCCAGTTAAATTCTGCTGTGCCCCACTAAAATTACAGGAATAAAAAGTCCATTTTATCCTGGATTGCTGAGTAGAGCTACGGGACAGGAAAATTTGCTACATGCACTACATTTCCCATAACACTTCAGCGTCTTCTCAAAAGTTTGAGCGGCCAACGCTTTGTCAGTCAGTTTATTTCATTGTTTTGTAACCCCTTAGTGTTACAGTGGGGCAAAAAAGTAATTTAGTCAGCCACTGATTGTGCAAGTTCTCCTACTTAGAAAAATGAGAGAGGTCTGTAAATTTCATCATAGGTACACTTCAACTATGAGAGACAAAATGAGAAAAAAAATCCAGGTAATCACATTGTAGGGTTTTAAAAGAATTTAATTGTAAATCATTGTGGAAAATAAGTATTTGGTCACCCACAAACAAGCAAGATTTCTGGCTCTCACAGACCTGTTACTTGTTCTTTAAGAAGCTCTTCTGTCCTCCACTTGTTACTTGTATTAATGGCACCTGTTTGACCTCGTTATCTGTATAAAAGACACCTGTCCACAGCCTCAAACAGTCAGACTCCAAACTCAACCATGG